>CAWUFW010027627.1:0-25770 GCA_963921515.1 Calotriton arnoldi | reverse complement strand
ATCTGATCTACTGGGAGAGTGGGTCTCTATACAGTGAGCCTAAGGTTGCTGAGCCTGGGTCAGCCCCGTGTGCTGGTGGTACCCCAGCGCTTCAGGACCTTCCTACTGGGTCTGGCTCATGACGTGCCTTTGGCAGGACATTTGGGGCAGGACAAGACCTTTGACAGGCTTGTCACCCACTTCTTTTGGCCCCAAATGCGAAGGCAGTCAGATGCACACTGTAGGTCTTGCCACAACTTGCCAGGCAAGTGGTAAGAGTGGGAGGAAGGTCAAAGCTCCTCTCCAACCTTTTCCTGTTGTTGGAACACCCCTTTGAAAGGGTAGGGATGGATATTGTGGGGCCACTGGATCCCAAGACAGCCATGGGCAACAGGTACATCCTGGTCTTGGTGGACCATGCCACCCGGTACCCCGGAGGCAATCCCTCTCAGGACAACGGCGGCGCCAGTGGTGGGCCGGGCGTTAATGGGGATCTTTTCCCGTGTTGGGATTCCCCAGAGAGGTGGTTTCTGATAGGGGGACCAATTTCATATCCAAGTATATGACATCCCTGTGGAAGGAGTGTGGTGTAACCTACAAGTTCACCACTCCTTACCACCCACAAGGAAACGGTCTGGTGGAGAGATTCAACCAGACCTTGAAAGGCATGATCAAGGGTCTAACAGAACCCATGAGGCGTAAGTGGGACGTCCTCTTTGCCATGCCTACTCTTTGCATACAGGGAGGTGCCTCAGAAGTCTCTTGGGTACAGCCCCTTTGAGCTCCTGTATGGCCACCCTGTCAGAGGACCTCTGAGTTTGGTAAAGGAAGGCTGGGAGGCAGCTCCCAGGAAAACTCCCCAGGATGTATTTAGCTACATGCTGGCCTTTAGAAACCAAACTGCCCGCTTCAGGAAACTCGCTCAGGCGAACCTAGAAGCAAGCCAGGAAGAAATGAAGAGATGGTATGACCAGAATGCCACTCTGGTCGAATTTCAACCTGGGCAGAAAGTGTGGGTCATGGCCCCAGTGGCACCTTGTGCCTTGCAGGACAAGTGGACTGGGCCATATGAGGTAAAGGAGCGCAAAAGTGACGTCACCTACCTGGTGGATTTGCAGGCTCCAAGGAACCCTTTGAGGGTCCTTCACGTGAACCGCCTCAAGCCCCACTTCGAGAGGTCCGAAGTGAGTATGCTCTTGGCGACAGATGATGGGGTGGAAGAGGAGAGTGAGCCTCTCCCTGACCTCCTGTCTACCAAGGAGCATGATGGGTCAGTAGAGGGTGTGATCCTCTCCCCTACTCTGACTCAGGAGCAGCAGGGGGACTGTCGCCAGTTGTTGGGACAGTTCGCCCCACTGTTCTCTCTGACCCCCGGTGTTACTCACTGGTGTACCCATGACGTGGACACTGGTGACAGCCCTCCTGTGAAGCACAAGATTTACAGGTTGACTGACCGGGTCAGAGCCAGCATCAAGGAGGAGGTCTCTAAGATGTTGGCGTTAGGGGTGATTGAGCCCTCCCACAGTCCTTGGGCCAGCCCAGTGGTCTTGGTCCCAAAGGCTGCGGCGCCCGGTGCCACTCCAGAACTCCGGTTTTGTGTGGACTACCGTGGGCTCAATGCCGTCACCAGGACTGACGCGCACCCCATCCCCAGAGCTGATGAGCTCATTGATCGGTTGGGAGCTGCCCGGTTCCTCAGCACGTTTGATTTGACGTCTGGGTACTGGCAGATTGCCTTAACCGATGGGGCCAAGGAGAGATCAGCATTCTCAACCCCAGAAGGTCATTACCAATTCCGGGTGATGCCCTTTGGGTTGAAGAATGCCCCTGCCACCTTTCAGAGGTTGGTCAATCAGGTGTTGGCTGGGCTGGAGGATTTCAGTGCCGCCTACCTGGATGACATTGCTGTGTTCAGTTCCAGCTGGGAAGAACATTTACAGCACCTTGAGAAAGTGTTGAGGGCTCTGCAAGGTGCAGGCCTCACGATCAAGGCCAGTAAGTGCCAGATCGGGCAGGGTTCTGTGGTGTACTTGGGACACCAGGTAGGAAGCCGGCCAGGTGGCGCCCCTACAACCCAAGATTGACACCATTCTGGCTTGGGAACCCCCCCAAGACACAGACAGAGGTGAGAGCCTTCTTAGGTCTCACCGGTTACTATAGGAGATTTGTTAGGGGCTATGGCACCATCGTTGCCCCCTTAACAG
This sequence comes from Calotriton arnoldi, assembly GCA_963921515.1. NCBI lineage: Eukaryota > Metazoa > Chordata > Amphibia > Caudata > Salamandridae > Calotriton > Calotriton arnoldi. The sequence goes on along the minus strand of CAWUFW010027627.1, from coordinate 23,587 downwards.
AGCTGACCTCTAAGAGGCAGCCCAGGAAAGTGATCTGGACTGAGTCCTGCCAGAAAGCTTTTGATGCCCTGAAGGCAGCCATGTGCACGGCGCCCGTGCTCAAGGCACCTGACTTCTCCAAGGAATTCGTCGTGCAGACTGACGCTTCAGAGCATGGTGTGGGAGCGGTGCTCTCACAACTGAACGAAGAGGGCCTGGATCAGCCTGTAGTCTTCCTTAGCAGGAGACTACTTCCCAGGGAACAGAGGTGGAGTGCCATAGAAAGGAAGCTTTTGCTGTGGTCTGGGCACTGAAGAAGTTGAGACCATACCTGTTTGGGACTCACTTCCGGGTTCAGACAGACCACAGGCCCCTCAGATGGTTGATGCAAATGAGGGGTGAGAATCCAAAACTGCTGAGGTGGTCCATCTCCCTACAGGGAATGGACTTTACGGTGGAACACCGTCCTGGTACAGAACACGCCAACGCAGATGGTCTGTCCAGGTTCTTCCGCCTTAGTGAAGAGAACTCCAATGGGGTTGGGTAGTTCTCCCTACTTTCAGCTGGAGGGGACATGTGTTAGACTTGGCATCTTTTGGCGTGTTTCCCCTGACTTTTTGCTTTCTGACCTCCCGGTTTTGACTCTGTTTTTGCTGGTGTAATGATTCTGCGCACTTTCCTCACTGCGGTCCAGTGGGAAAGTGCAAGTGCTCCTGTATAAAATGTGTTATGGATTGGTGTTTCCATGATTGGCCTATTTGGTTTATGTGTCAGTCCCTTGTAAAGTGCACTGCGAGTGCCAGGGCCTATAGACCAAATGCTGTTGGTGGGCTGCAGCACTGGATTGTGCCACCCACGCAAACAGCCCGTAAAGTGTAACTCGGGCCTGCCACCGCAGAGCCTGTGCGCAGCCTGGGGCTGCCATGTCGACTTGGCAAGTGCACACACTTGCAAGTCCCTAAACCTTCCCTTTGCTACATGTTAGTCACCCCTAAGGTAGGCCCAAGGTACCCCTGTGGGCAGGGTGCGTTGTATGCGAAAGGTAGGACATGCCCGGGTGTGTGCGGCATGTCCTGATAGTGAATTACAGCCTAGTTCGTTTTTCACTATTGCAAGGCTACCTGTTCCCCCTAGGCCAGAACGGGCAGTTTTGATTATTACAGCTTATAATCCTAACTGACCCCGGGAACATGGTAGAAATTCGAGTTTAGTATGCCTGGACTCAGAATGATAAAATGCATCTTTTAGTGAAGTTGGTTTTAACATTCTGTGTTTGAAAATACCACTTTTAGAAAGTGGGTATTTTCTTGTCTAACCATCCAAGCCTGCCTCTGCGAGGTTGTGTATTCCTTGTCTGGAGTGTGAGTGACAGGGGCTGGGGGATGCCAGGAGACAGGGTGAGTCAGCACAGGGCTGAATAGCAAGATCTACATGTAGATGGGTGGGAGGGGTCGCACCTGGGCCCTGAATAGGACAGTGCCTTCCCTCCACAATGCTGGCTCCACCTCCTGTGGTGCGTCTGATGTCCCTGGCCTACTCACTGAAAGAAGGGACGGAGACTTGTCAACAAAGTGCTCCAGAACTGGTTTGGACTAGGCAAAGGCCTCTCTGCCTTCAGAGAACAAAGGAATTTGGGATATAAATATTGGGGCCCTGACCCCATGAATTTAGATCTCGCTGGAATCAAGGAACCTGCCAAGACGAAGAGCTGGAAGAGCTGCCAGGAGGAGTACTGCCCCTTTGCTGTGTTGTTGCTTTGTTGGGTTGGCCTGCAGCTGCTGCTTCTGCCTTGGGCAGTGAAAGGACTGGACTGAACTTTCTACAAACTTGTGCTGAGTATCTCCAAGGGCCTGGAACCGAGCTGGCCTCCTGTTAAGAAGTCTCAGGGACTACAAAGACTTCACAAGCCTCTGGGTACCGCTTCTGGAACGCTGTTTCAGTTGCCACAGAGGAAGGGAACTGCAACCGACTCCGTCAACCGAATCCATCCCTGGCCGGTGACCTGTTTGCACCGCAGACCGCATCGCCCCGCTTCGCATCGCAACCCTGGTCTCACCGTGGGCGACGTCCGACGCCGCCAACATCGAGCCGCTGCTTGCACCGTGACCTGTGGGCACCGCAGTTCGCATCGCATCGCTTCACTGAACCAACCGGACCCGACCGACGCGGTCGCTGCAACTGGCTCAAGAGTCGTGACCGCACCGCATTTGGGGCACCGCTCGCACGTCTGCGACGCACCGCTCCGACTCGCACCGCTGTCCGACGCCAGCTCCCGCACTCCGGCTTGGTCGCCTGCATCGCAACCTGTCAGCACCGCATCGAGCATCGTCTCACCCTGCATCGCACGCCTTGGACTCACCGACTCCGTCTGCACGACGCTCATCGAGCCGCTGCCTGCACCGCATCGAGGGACACCGCACCTTGCATCGCTCCGTCTTGCACCGCAACCGCGACGAACGCCGACCGGCTCGTACACTCCGTACCAGCCACAACGAGAAAGGTACTGTAACCGAGTCTGTTCATGACTCTGCTGGCCCGTATCGACGCGGTCGGCTGGAACTGTTAGACTCTGTGGTTTTCAGCATCGCGGTAGGCTCGGACGGAGCTACCGACTCGTACGAACTTTGCTTTTGTGCTATTCCTGCAAAGAAGAAGTTACCGTATCAAGCATTCATTTTTAAAGTATAGTATTGTGGATTTTTGTCGTAATTGGTCTTGTCTTGAGTATATAAAATATTGGTTATTTTTCTAAACTGGTGTGGTGTCCGTTTGTAGTGCTTACACTGTATTACTGTTGGTTATGTGCAAATGCTTTACACACTGCCTCTGAATTAAGCCTGACTGCTCGTGCCAAGCTACCACGAGGGTGAGCAGGGGTTACTTCACGAGTGTAACACCCTTACCCTGACTAGGAAGAAGGGTCCCTACTTGGACAAAGGTGCAAGCCCTTGCCAACTAGAGATCCCATTTCTAACATTGGTTGTCAGCGGTGAGGATAGGACTTGTGTTTGCACTTGACTTACAGTGATTGGTGTGCACTACTACCATATCGCAGACCATTACGTACCACATACTGGTTCTTTTTCTTTTGGCCTATTTTTGATCTTGCCAGTTTTCAACTCACTACTTTTGTCATGCCTGAATCAATTGCATCATCCGTTGCATCTCTGGAAGTTATCTTTGAGGAGGATAGGTTGGAATCCTACGCCGTAAAGGAGCTACGAGCGATTTGTAAAAACCTGAAAGTCCAAATTAAAGGCCTCACAAGGAAGGAGGAGCTACAGAAGGCGCTGAGGGCCTGGGTAGCAGCCAGACATGCCAATGGGCAGCCTGGTAATCTCAGTGAGGAGGTGGAGGAGCCTATTTCCAGGGTGGATGTGCTTTTGGGTAGGGGGAACCCGCCAGGTCAGGCAGCAGCAGTCTGTCCCCAGAGGAGCTGGAGGACAGGCGGGAGGCAAGGCAGTTTGAGCTGCAGAAGCTCAGGCTGGAGAGTGAGCGGGAGGAGAAGAGATTGGCCATAGAGGAGAGGAAGATGCTCTTAGAGCATGAGAGAGAACTGAAGGAGCTAGAACTTAGGAGTAAGTCAGGCTCAGATGGTGGCAGCAATTCGTCCAGAAAGGCAGACAGGATTGTGCACATTCCCAAGAACGTAGGCAAGGAGTTCAAGAAGGGGGATGACATACAAAGGTGGTTTCAGGGTTATGAGGCAGCCATACACATGAATGGGGTCCCTGAGGAGAATTGGGGAGCAGGATTGTGGCCACTTTTCCCTGAAGAAGCAAGGGATGCTCTGATAGCTTTGGGTAAGGGGTATCACCTCACCTATGCTGACATGAAGGATGCCCTTCTCACGAAGTATGGTCTTACTCCTGAAAAGTACAGGGATCAGTTCAGGTCCAGTAAGAAGTCTGATGCCAACACTTGGTTGGAATGTGTGGATGTGTTCTGCAGGTCTCTGGATGGTTGGGTGAAGGGCAGTAGTGTAACAGATTTTCAGGGGCTCTACAACTTGATTGCATGGGAGCACTTGTCTAGTCTATGTTTTGCAGATCTGCGCCAGCACCTAGTTGATAGTAAGCTAACTGACCCCAGGAAGCTTGCTATGGAAGCGGACCGCTGGGTGAGTACCAGGGTCCACAAGAAAGCGTTTGGGGGAGACTCAGCCAAAGGTGGGCAGGGTCCCCAGCAGAAAGGTGGGGGGGACAAGGGTAAAGCACAGGAGTTCTCTAAAGGGCCCCAAACTAGTACCCAGGGTAAAGGTTCCCAGCCCCCCGGTGATAAGAAGAAAGGGGTCTCTACAGGGAAGCCTGTTGAGACCGGCCCCCGCAAGTGTTATGCATGTGACCAGGTAGGTCACTTTAAGGGGGACCCCAAGTGCCCGAAGGGGACACAGCCACCCACCGGTGGACAGTCCAAAGTGTTGGCTAGTGTAGCGCTTGGGGAGGAGGGGTGCCCACAGGAGGGTGGGGATCCCGCAGAAATGACCCTTGTCTCACTAGGGGACAGTGAGATGGTCCCAGGAAACCAGGTGCCCCCTAACACAAAGAAATATAGCACCTGGGTGACCATTAATGGGAACAGGGTAGAGGCTCTCAGAGATACTGGAGCCAGTGTGACCTCAGTCCGGTGTCACCTGGTGTCTGAGAAGCAAGTAGTCCCAGGAGCATTCCACCAAGTAGTTGCTGTAGACAACTCAGAGCGCCAATGTATGGTGGCGCAGGTTCCCTTTGAATGGGGGGGGTCTCAGGTCCCTTGAGGGTGGTTGTGAGCCCTACCATGCCTGTAGATTGTCTGCTAGGAAACGACCTGGAGCAGTCCTTATGGAAGGAGGTTGAGCTCAGGTCTCACTTGGAGATGCTTGGGTTGCCAGAGTGGGCATGCGTGTCTACTCGGTCAATGGCAGCCAGAAAGGGTGATCAAGAGGACTTGGAGCCTGAAACAGTGGCCCAAGTCCCTGCCAAGAGAAAGGGCAGGGGGCGCGGGAAACCGGCCCCCGAAGTTCCCACGGACCGGGAGGAGGCGGACCTCGAGGGGGACGCCCCGGTGCCTACAGGGGAGCAGGTAGCCGAACTGGGAGACATCTCTGAGCTGACCCATTGGCAGCAAGAAGGGGGTCCCACCAGGGAGGAGTTCTGCAGGGAGCAGAACGAGTGCCCTACTCTGGAGGGTCTGCGGCGGCAGGCTGCAGACCAGGCAGCTGGTAATCAGTCCGGGTCACATCTGATCTACTGGGAGAGTGGTCTCCTATACAGTGAGCCTAAGGTTGCTGAGCCTGGGTCAGCCCGTGTGCTGGTGGTACCCCAGCGCTTCAGGACCTTCCTACTGGGTCTGGCTCATGACGTGCCTTTGGCAGGACATTTGGGGCAGGACAAGACCTTTGACAGGCTTGTCACCCACTTCTTTTGGCCCCAAATGCGAAGGCAGTCAGATGCACACTGTAGGTCTTGCCAAACTTGCCAGGCAAGTGGTAAGAGTGGGAGGAAGGTCAAAGCTCCTCTCCAACCTTTTCCTGTTGTTGGAACACCCTTTGAAAGGGTAGGGATGGATATTGTGGGGCCACTGGATCCCAAGACAGCCATGGGCAACAGGTACATCCTGGTCTTGGTGGACCATGCCACCCGGTACCCGGAGGCAATCCCTCTCAGGACAACGACGGCGCCAGTGGTGGGCCGGGCGTTAATGGGGATCTTTTCCCGTGTGGGATTCCCCAGAGAGGTGGTTTCTGATAGGGGGACCAATTTCATATCCAAGTATATGACATCCCTGTGGAAGGAGTGTGGTGTAACCTACAAGTTCACCACTCCTTACCACCCACAAGGAAACGGTCTGGTGGAGAGATTCAACCAGACCTTGAAAGGCATGATCAAGGGTCTAACAGAACCCATGAGGCGTAAGTGGGACGTCCTCTTGCCATGCCTACTCTTTGCATACAGGGAGGTGCCTCAGAAGTCTCTTGGGTACAGCCCCTTTGAGCTCCTGTATGGCCACCCTGTCAGAGGACCTCTGAGTTTGGTAAAGGAAGGCTGGGAGGCAGCTCCCAGGAAAACTCCCCAGGATGTATTTAGCTACATGCTGGCCTTTAGAAACCAAACTGCCCGCTTCAGGAAACTCGCTCAGGCGAACCTAGAAGCAAGCCAGGAAGAAATGAAGAGATGGTATGACCAGAATGCCACTCTGGTCGAATTTCAACCTGGGCAAAAAGTGTGGGTCATGGCCCCAGTGGCACCTTGTGCCTTGCAGGACAAGTGGACTGGGCCATATGAGGTAAAGGAGCGCAAAAGTGACGTCACCTACCTGGTGGATTTGCAGGCTCCAAGGAACCCTTTGAGGGTCCTTCACGTGAACCGCCTCAAGCCCCACTTCGAGAGGTCCGAAGTGAGTATGCTCTTGGCGACAGATGATGGGGTGGAAGAGGAGAGTGAGCCTCTCCCTGACCTCCTGTCTACCAAGGAGCATGATGGGTCAGTAGAGGGTGTGATCCTCTCCCCTACTCTGACTCAGGAGCAGCAGGGGGACTGTCGCCAGTTGTTGGGACAGTTCGCCCCACTGTTCTCTCTGACCCCCGGTGTTACTCACTGGTGTACCCATGACGTGGACACTGGTGACAGCCCTCCTGTGAAGCACAAGATTTACAGGTTGACTGACCGGGTCAGAGCCAGCATCAAGGAGGAGGTCTCTAAGATGTTGGCGTTAGGGGTGATTGAGCCCTCCCACAGTCCTTGGGCCAGCCCAGTGGTCTTGGTCCCAAAGGCTGCGGCGCCCGGTGCCACTCCAGAACTCCGGTTTTGTGTGGACTACCGTGGGCTCAATGCCGTCACCAGGACTGACGCGCACCCCATCCCCAGAGCTGATGAGCTCATTGATCGGTTGGGAGCTGCCCGGTTCCTCAGCACGTTTGATTTGACGTCTGGGTACTGGCAGATTGCCTTAACCGATGGGGCCAAGGAGAGATCAGCATTCTCAACCCCAGAAGGTCATTACCAATTCCGGGTGATGCCCTTTGGGTTGAAGAATGCCCCTGCCACCTTTCAGAGGTTGGTCAATCAGGTGTTGGCTGGGCTGGAGGATTTCAGTGCCGCCTACCTGGATGACATTGCTGTGTTCAGTTCCAGCTGGGAAGAACATTTACAGCACCTTGAGAAAGTGTTGAGGGCTCTGCAAGGTGCAGGCCTCACGATCAAGGCCAGTAAGTGCCAGATCGGGCAGGGTTCTGTGGTGTACTTGGGACACCAGGTAGGAAGCGGCCAGGTGGCGCCCCTACAACCCAAGATTGACACCATTCTGGCTTGGGAACCCCCAAGACCCAGACAGAGGTGAGAGCCTTCTTAGGTCTCACCGGTTACTATAGGAGATTTGTTAAGGGCTATGGCACCATCGTTGCCCCCTTAACAGAGCTGACCTCTAAGAGGCAGCCCAGGAAAGTGATCTGGACTGAGTCCTGCCAGAAAGCTTTTGATGCCCTGAAGGCAGCCATGTGCACGGCGCCCGTGCTCAAGGCACCTGACTTCTCCAAGGAATTCGTCGTGCAGACTGACGCTTCAGAGCATGGTGTGGGAGCGGTGCTCTCACAACTGAACGAAGAGGGCCTGGATCAGCCTGTAGTCTTCCTTAGCAGGAGACTACTTCCCAGGGAACAGAGGTGGAGTGCCATAGAAAGGGAAGCTTTTGCTGTGGTCTGGGCACTGAAGAAGTTGAGACCATACCTGTTTGGGACTCACTTCCGGGTTCAGACAGACCACAGGCCCCTCAGATGGTTGATGCAAATGAGGGGTGAGAATCCAAAACTGCTGAGGTGGTCCATCTCCCTACAGGGAATGGACTTTACGGTGGAACACCGTCCTGGTACAGAACACGCCAACGCAGATGGTCTGTCCAGGTTCTTCCGCCTTAGTGAAGAGAACTCCAATGGGGTTGGGTAGTTCTCCCTACTTTCAGCTGGAGGGGACATGTGTTAGACTTGGCATCTTTTGGCGTGTTTCCCCTGACTTTTTGCTTTCTGACCTCCCGGTTTTGACTCTGTTTTTGCTGGTGTAATGATTCTGCGCACTTTCCTCACTGCGGTCCAGTGGGAAAGTGCAAGTGCTCCTGTATAAAATGTGTTATGGATTGGTGTTTCCATGATTGGCCTATTTGGTTTATGTGTCAGTCCCTTGTAAAGTGCACTGCGAGTGCCAGGGCCTATAGACCAAATGCTGTTGGTGGGCTGCAGCACTGGATTGTGCCACCCACGCAAACAGCCCGTAAAGTGTAACTCGGGCCTGCCACCGCAGAGCCTGTGCGCAGCCTGGGGCTGCCATGTCGACTTGGCAAGTGCACACACTTGCAAGTCCCTAAACCTTCCCTTTGCTACATGTTAGTCACCCCTAAGGTAGGCCCAAGGTACCCCTGTGGGCAGGGTGCGTTGTATGCGAAAGGTAGGACATGCCCGGGTGTGTGCGGCATGTCCTGATAGTGAATTACAGCCTAGTTCGTTTTTCACTATTGCAAGGCTACCTGTTCCCCCTAGGCCAGAACGGGCAGTTTTGATTATTACAGCTTATAATCCTAACTGACCCCGGGAACATGGTAGAAATTCGAGTTTAGTATGCCTGGACTCAGAATGATAAAATGCATCTTTTAGTGAAGTTGGTTTTAACATTCTGTGTTTGAAAATACCACTTTTAGAAAGTGGGTATTTTCTTGTCTAACCATCCAAGCCTGCCTCTGCGAGGTTGTGTATTCCTTGTCTGGAATGTGAGTGACAGGGGCTGGGGGATGCCAGGAGACAGGGTGAGTCAGCACAGGGCTGAATAGCAAGATCTACATGTAGATGGGTGGGAGGGGTCGCACCTGGGCCCTGAATAGGACAGTGCCTTCCCTCCACAATGCTGGCTCCACCTCCTGTGGTGCGTCTGATGTCCCTGGCCTACTCACTGAAAGAAGGGACGGAGACTTGTCAACAAAGTGCTCCAGAACTGGTTTGGACTAGGCAAAGGCCTCTCTGCCTTCAGAGAACAAAGGAATTTGGGATATAAATATTGGGGCCCTGACCCCATGAATTTAGATCTCGCTGGAATCAAGGAACCTGCCAAGACGAAGAGCTGGAAGAGCTGCCAGGAGGAGTACTGCCCCTTTGCTGTGTTGTTGCTTTGTTGGGTTGGCCTGCAGCTGCTGCTTCTGCCTTGGGCAGTGAAAGGACTGGACTGAACTTTCTACAAACTTGTGCTGAGTATCTCCAAGGGCCTGGAACCGAGCTGGCCTCCTGTTAAGAAGTCTCAGGGACTACAAAGACTTCACAAGCCTCTGGGTACCGCTTCTGGAACGCTGTTTCAGTTGCCACAGAGGAAGGGAACTGCAACCGACTCCGTCAACCGAATCCATCCCTGGCCGGTGACCTGTTTGCACCGCAGACCGCATCGCCCCGCTTCGCATCGCAACCCTGGTCTCACCGTGGGCGACGTCCGACGCCGCCAACATCGAGCCGCTGCTTGCACCGTGACCTGTGGGCACCGCAGTTCGCATCGCATCGCTTCACTGAACCAACCGGACCCGACCGACGCGGTCGCTGCAACTGGCTCAAGAGTCGTGACCGCACCGCATTTGGGGCACCGCTCGCACGTCTGCGACGCACCGCTCCGACTCGCACCGCTGTCCGACGCCAGCTCCCGCACTCCGGCTTGGTCGCCTGCATCGCAACCTGTCAGCACCGCATCGAGCATCGTCTCACCCTGCATCGCACGCCTTGGACTCACCGACTCCGTCTGCACGACGCTCATCGAGCCGCTGCCTGCACCGCATCGAGGGACACCGCACCTTGCATCGCTCCGTCTTGCACCGCAACCGCGACGAACGCCGACCGGCTCGTACACTCCGTACCAGCCACAACGAGAAAGGTACTGTAACCGAGTCTGTTCATGACTCTGCTGGCCCGTATCGACGCGGTCGGCTGGAACTGTTAGACTCTGTGGTTTTCAGCATCGCGGTAGGCTCGGACGGAGCTACCGACTCGTACGAACTTTGCTTTTGTGCTATTCCTGCAAAGAAGAAGTTACCGTATCAAGCATTCATTTTTAAAGTATAGTATTGTGGATTTTTGTCGTAATTGGTCTTGTCTTGAGTATATAAAATATTGGTTATTTTTCTAAACTGGTGTGGTGTCCGTTTGTAGTGCTTACACTGTATTACTGTTGGTTATGTGCAAATGCTTTACACACTGCCTCTGAATTAAGCCTGACTGCTCGTGCCAAGCTACCACGAGGGTGAGCAGGGGTTACTTCACGAGTGTAACACCCTTACCCTGACTAGGAAGAAGGGTCCCTACTTGGACAAAGGTGCAAGCCCTTGCCAACTAGAGATCCCATTTCTAACATTGGTTGTCAGCGGTGAGGATAGGACTTGTGTTTGCACTTGACTTACAGTGATTGGTGTGCACTACTACCATATCGCAGACCATTACGTACCACATACTGGTTCTTTTTCTTTTGGCCTATTTTTGATCTTGCCAGTTTTCAACTCACTACTTTTGTCATGCCTGAATCAATTGCATCATCCGTTGCATCTCTGGAAGTTATCTTTGAGGAGGATAGGTTGGAATCCTACGCCGTAAAGGAGCTACGAGCGATTTGTAAAAACCTGAAAGTCCAAATTAAAGGCCTCACAAGGAAGGAGGAGCTACAGAAGGCGCTGAGGGCCTGGGTAGCAGCCAGACATGCCAATGGGCAGCCTGGTAATCTCAGTGAGGAGGTGGAGGAGCCTATTTCCAGGGTGGATGTGCTTTTGGGTAGGGGGAACCCGCCAGGTCAGGCAGCAGCAGTCTGTCCCCAGAGGAGCTGGAGGACAGGCGGGAGGCAAGGCAGTTTGAGCTGCAGAAGCTCAGGCTGGAGAGTGAGCGGGAGGAGAAGAGATTGGCCATAGAGGAGAGGAAGATGCTCTTAGAGCATGAGAGAGAACTGAAGGAGCTAGAACTTAGGAGTAAGTCAGGCTCAGATGGTGGCAGCAATTCGTCCAGAAAGGCAGACAGGATTGTGCACATTCCCAAGAACGTAGGCAAGGAGTTCAAGAAGGGGGATGACATACAAAGGTGGTTTCAGGGTTATGAGGCAGCCATACACATGAATGGGGTCCCTGAGGAGAATTGGGGAGCAGGATTGTGGCCACTTTTCCCTGAAGAAGCAAGGGATGCTCTGATAGCTTTGGGTAAGGGGTATCACCTCACCTATGCTGACATGAAGGATGCCCTTCTCACGAAGTATGGTCTTACTCCTGAAAAGTACAGGGATCAGTTCAGGTCCAGTAAGAAGTCTGATGCCAACACTTGGTTGGAATGTGTGGATGTGTTCTGCAGGTCTCTGGATGGTTGGGTGAAGGGCAGTAGTGTAACAGATTTTCAGGGGCTCTACAACTTGATTGCATGGGAGCACTTGTCTAGTCTATGTTTTGCAGATCTGCGCCAGCACCTAGTTGATAGTAAGCTAACTGACCCCAGGAAGCTTGCTATGGAAGCGGACCGCTGGGTGAGTACCAGGGTCCACAAGAAAGCGTTTGGGGGAGACTCAGCCAAAGGTGGGCAGGGTCCCCAGCAGAAAGGTGGGGGGACAAGGGTAAAGCACAGGAGTTCTCTAAAGGGCCCCAAACTAGTACCCAGGGTAAAGGTTCCCAGCCCCCGGTGATAAGAAGAAAGGGGTCTCTACAGGGAAGCCTGTTGAGACCGGCCCCCGCAAGTGTTATGCATGTGACCAGGTAGGTCACTTTAAGGGGGACCCCAAGTGCCCGAAGGGGACACAGCCACCCACCGGTGGACAGTCCAAAGTGTTGGCTAGTGTAGCGCTTGGGGAGGAGGGGTGCCCACAGGAGGGTGGGGATCCCGCAGAAATGACCCTTGTCTCACTAGGGGACAGTGAGATGGTCCCAGGAAACCAGGTGCCCCCTAACACAAAGAAATATAGCACCTGGGTGACCATTAATGGGAACAGGGTAGAGGCTCTCAGAGATACTGGAGCCAGTGTGACCTCAGTCCGGTGTCACCTGGTGTCTGAGAAGCAAGTAGTCCCAGGAGCATTCCACCAAGTAGTTGCTGTAGACAACTCAGAGCGCCAATGTATGGTGGCGCAGGTTCCCTTTGAATGGGGGGGGTCTCAGGTCCCTTGAGGGTGGTTGTGAGCCCTACCATGCCTGTAGATTGTCTGCTAGGAAACGACCTGGAGCAGTCCTCATGGAAGGAGGTTGAGCTCAGGTCTCACTTGGAGATGCTTGGGTTGCCAGAGTGGGCATGCGTGTCTACTCGGTCAATGGCAGCCAGAAAGGGTGATCAAGAGGACTTGGAGCCTGAAACAGTGGCCCAAGTCCCTGCCAAGAGAAAGGGCAGGGGCGCGGGAAACCGGCCCCCGAAGTTCCCACGGACCGGGAGGAGGCGGACCTCGAGGGGGACGCCCCGGTGCCTACAGGGGAGCAGGTAGCCGAACTGGGAGACATCTCTGAGCTGACCCATTGGCAGCAAGAAGGGGGTCCCACCAGGGAGGAGTTCTGCAGGGAGCAGAACGAGTGCCCTACTCTGGAGGGTCTGCGGCGGCAGGCTGCAGACCAGGCAGCTGGTAATCAGTCCGGGTCACATCTGATCTACTGGGAGAGTGGTCTCCTATACAGTGAGCCTAAGGTTGCTGAGCCTGGGTCAGCCCGTGTGCTGGTGGTACCCCAGCGCTTCAGGACCTTCCTACTGGGTCTGGCTCATGACGTGCCTTTGGCAGGACATTTGGGGCAGGACAAGACCTTTGACAGGCTTGTCACCCACTTCTTTTGGCCCCAAATGCGAAGGCAGTCAGATGCACACTGTAGGTCTTGCCAAACTTGCCAGGCAAGTGGTAAGAGTGGGAGGAAGGTCAAAGCTCCTCTCCAACCTTTTCCTGTTGTTGGAACACCCTTTGAAAGGGTAGGGATGGATATTGTGGGGCCACTGGATCCCAAGACAGCCATGGGCAACAGGTACATCCTGGTCTTGGTGGACCATGCCACCCGGTACCCGGAGGCAATCCCTCTCAGGACAACGACGGCGCCAGTGGTGGGCCGGGCGTTAATGGGGATCTTTTCCCGTGTGGGATTCCCCAGAGAGGTGGTTTCTGATAGGGGGACCAATTTCATATCCAAGTATATGACATCCCTGTGGAAGGAGTGTGGTGTAACCTACAAGTTCACCACTCCTTACCACCCACAAGGAAACGGTCTGGTGGAGAGATTCAACCAGACCTTGAAAGGCATGATCAAGGGTCTAACAGAACCCATGAGGCGTAAGTGGGACGTCCTCTTGCCATGCCTACTCTTTGCATACAGGGAGGTGCCTCAGAAGTCTCTTGGGTACAGCCCCTTTGAGCTCCTGTATGGCCACCCTGTCAGAGGACCTCTGAGTTTGGTAAAGGAAGGCTGGGAGGCAGCTCCCAGGAAAACTCCCCAGGATGTATTTAGCTACATGCTGGCCTTTAGAAACCAAACTGCCCGCTTCAGGAAACTCGCTCAGGCGAACCTAGAAGCAAGCCAGGAAGAAATGAAGAGATGGTATGACCAGAATGCCACTCTGGTCGAATTTCAACCTGGGCAAAAAGTGTGGGTCATGGCCCCAGTGGCACCTTGTGCCTTGCAGGACAAGTGGACTGGGCCATATGAGGTAAAGGAGCGCAAAAGTGACGTCACCTACCTGGTGGATTTGCAGGCTCCAAGGAACCCTTTGAGGGTCCTTCACGTGAACCGCCTCAAGCCCCACTTCGAGAGGTCCGAAGTGAGTATGCTCTTGGCGACAGATGATGGGGTGGAAGAGGAGAGTGAGCCTCTCCCTGACCTCCTGTCTACCAAGGAGCATGATGGGTCAGTAGAGGGTGTGATCCTCTCCCCTACTCTGACTCAGGAGCAGCAGGGGGACTGTCGCCAGTTGTTGGGACAGTTCGCCCCACTGTTCTCTCTGACCCCCGGTGTTACTCACTGGTGTACCCATGACGTGGACACTGGTGACAGCCCTCCTGTGAAGCACAAGATTTACAGGTTGACTGACCGGGTCAGAGCCAGCATCAAGGAGGAGGTCTCTAAGATGTTGGCGTTAGGGGTGATTGAGCCCTCCCACAGTCCTTGGGCCAGCCCAGTGGTCTTGGTCCCAAAGGCTGCGGCGCCCGGTGCCACTCCAGAACTCCGGTTTTGTGTGGACTACCGTGGGCTCAATGCCGTCACCAGGACTGACGCGCACCCCATCCCCAGAGCTGATGAGCTCATTGATCGGTTGGGAGCTGCCCGGTTCCTCAGCACGTTTGATTTGACGTCTGGGTACTGGCAGATTGCCTTAACCGATGGGGCCAAGGAGAGATCAGCATTCTCAACCCCAGAAGGTCATTACCAATTCCGGGTGATGCCCTTTGGGTTGAAGAATGCCCCTGCCACCTTTCAGAGGTTGGTCAATCAGGTGTTGGCTGGGCTGGAGGATTTCAGTGCCGCCTACCTGGATGACATTGCTGTGTTCAGTTCCAGCTGGGAAGAACATTTACAGCACCTTGAGAAAGTGTTGAGGGCTCTGCAAGGTGCAGGCCTCACGATCAAGGCCAGTAAGTGCCAGATCGGGCAGGGTTCTGTGGTGTACTTGGGACACCAGGTAGGAAGCGGCCAGGTGGCGCCCCTACAACCCAAGATTGACACCATTCTGGCTTGGGAACCCCCAAGACCCAGACAGAGGTGAGAGCCTTCTTAGGTCTCACCGGTTACTATAGGAGATTTGTTAAGGGCTATGGCACCATCGTTGCCCCCTTAACAGAGCTGACCTCTAAGAGGCAGCCCAGGAAAGTGATCTGGACTGAGTCCTGCCAGAAAGCTTTTGATGCCCTGAAGGCAGCCATGTGCACGGCGCCCGTGCTCAAGGCACCTGACTTCTCCAAGGAATTCGTCGTGCAGACTGACGCTTCAGAGCATGGTGTGGGAGCGGTGCTCTCACAACTGAACGAAGAGGGCCTGGATCAGCCTGTAGTCTTCCTTAGCAGGAGACTACTTCCCAGGGAACAGAGGTGGAGTGCCATAGAAAGGGAAGCTTTTGCTGTGGTCTGGGCACTGAAGAAGTTGAGACCATACCTGTTTGGGACTCACTTCCGGGTTCAGACAGACCACAGGCCCCTCAGATGGTTGATGCAAATGAGGGGTGAGAATCCAAAACTGCTGAGGTGGTCCATCTCCCTACAGGGAATGGACTTTACGGTGGAACACCGTCCTGGTACAGAACACGCCAACGCAGATGGTCTGTCCAGGTTCTTCCGCCTTAGTGAAGAGAACTCCAATGGGGTTGGGTAGTTCTCCCTACTTTCAGCTGGAGGGGACATGTGTTAGACTTGGCATCTTTTGGCGTGTTTCCCCTGACTTTTTGCTTTCTGACCTCCCGGTTTTGACTCTGTTTTTGCTGGTGTAATGATTCTGCGCACTTTCCTCACTGCGGTCCAGTGGGAAAGTGCAAGTGCTCCTGTATAAAATGTGTTATGGATTGGTGTTTCCATGATTGGCCTATTTGGTTTATGTGTCAGTCCCTTGTAAAGTGCACTGCGAGTGCCAGGGCCTATAGACCAAATGCTGTTGGTGGGCTGCAGCACTGGATTGTGCCACCCACGCAAACAGCCCGTAAAGTGTAACTCGGGCCTGCCACCGCAGAGCCTGTGCGCAGCCTGGGGCTGCCATGTCGACTTGGCAAGTGCACACACTTGCAAGTCCCTAAACCTTCCCTTTGCTACATGTTAGTCACCCCTAAGGTAGGCCCAAGGTACCCCTGTGGGCAGGGTGCGTTGTATGCGAAAGGTAGGACATGCCCGGGTGTGTGCGGCATGTCCTGATAGTGAATTACAGCCTAGTTCGTTTTTCACTATTGCAAGGCTACCTGTTCCCCCTAGGCCAGAACGGGCAGTTTTGATTATTACAGCTTATAATCCTAACTGACCCCGGGAACATGGTAGAAATTCGAGTTTAGTATGCCTGGACTCAGAATGATAAAATGCATCTTTTAGTGAAGTTGGTTTTAACATTCTGTGTTTGAAAATACCACTTTTAGAAAGTGGGTATTTTCTTGTCTAACCATCCAAGCCTGCCTCTCGAGGTTGTGTATTCCTTGTCTGGAATGTGAGTGACAGGGGCTGGGGGATGACAGGAGACAGGGTGAGTCAGCACAGGGCTGAATAGCAAGATCTACATGTAGATGGGTGGGAGGGGTCGCACCTGGGCCCTGAATATGACAGTGCCTTCCCTCCACAATGCTGGCTCCACCTCCTGTGGTGCGTCTGATGTCCCTGGCCTACTCACTGAAAGAAGGGACGGAGACTTGTCAACAAAGTGCTCCAGAACTGGTTTGGACTAGGCAAAGGCCTCTCTGCCTTCAGAGAACAAAGGAATTTGGGATATAAATATTGGGGCCCTGACCCCATGAATTTAGATCTCGCTGGAATCAAGGAACCTGCCAAGACGAAGAGCTGGAAGAGCTGCCAGGAGGAGTACTGCCCCTTTGCTGTGTTGTTGCTTTGTTGGGTTGGCCTGCAGCTGCTGCTTCTGCCTTGGGCAGTGAAAGGACTGGACTGAACTTTCTACAAACTTGTGCTGAGTATCTCCAAGGGCCTGGAACCGAGCTGGCCTCCTGTTAAGAAGTCTCAGGGACTACAAAGACTTCACAAGCCTCTGGGTACCGCTTCTGGAACGCTGTTTCAGTTGCCACAGAGGAAGGGAACTGCAACCGACTCCGTCAACCGAATCCATCCCTGGCCGGTGACCTGTTTGCACCGCAGACCGCATCGCCCCGCTTTGCATCGCAACCCTGGTCTCACCGTGGGCGACATCCGACGCCGCCAACATCGAGCCGCTGCTTGCACCGTGACCTGTGGGCACCGCAGTTCGCATCGCATCGCTTCACTGAACCAACCGGACCCGACCGACGCGGTCGCTGCAACTGGCTCAAGAGTCGAGACCGCACCGCATTTGGGGCACCGCTCGCACGTCTGCGACGCACCGCTCCGACTCGCACCGCTGTCCGACGCCAGCTCCCGCACTCCGGCTAGGTCGCCTGCATCGCAACCTGTCAGCACCGCATCGAGCACCGTCTCGCCCTGCATCGCACGCCTTGGACTCACCGACTCCGTCTGCACGACGCTCATCGAGCCGCTGCCTGCACCGCATCGAGGGACACCGCACCTTGCATCGCTCCGTCTTGCACCGCAACCGCGACGAACGCCGACCGGCTCGTACACTCCGTACCAGCCACAACGAGAAAGGTACTGTAACCGAGTCTGTTCACGACTCTGCTGGCCCGTATCGACGCGGTCGGCTGGAACTGTTAGACTCTGTGGTTTTCAGCATCGCGGTAGGCTCGGACGGAGCTACCGACTCGTACGAACTTTGCTTTTGTGCTATTCCTGCAAAGAAGAAGTTACCGTATCAAGCATTCATTTTTAAAGTATAGTATTGTGGATTTTTGTCGTAATTGGTCTTGTCTTGAGTATATAAAATATTGGTTATTTTTCTAAACTGGTGTGGTGTCCGTTTGTAGTGCTTACACTGTATTACTGTTGGTTATGTGCAAATGCTTTACACACTGCCTCTGAATTAAGCCTGACTGCTCGTGCCAAGCTACCACGAGGGTGAGCAGGGGTTACTTCACGAGTGTAACACCCTTACCCTGACTAGGAAGAAGGGTCCCTACTTGGACAAAGGTGCAAGCCCTTGCCAACTAGAGATCCCATTTCTAACAGTGGCCAAGGCCCTCAACCTTGAGCTACCTACGGTGGCGGTCAGGATGAATCTCCTGACGGAGGAGCTTCAACCGGCAGCAGCATCTTCGGAGCCCCTGCTGCCTTTCAATGAAGCCCTTACTGACATCCTTTTGGGCAACTGGTCCAGGCCCAACACAGGGGCTCCTGTGGATAGGATGATTGACCGACGCCACCGCCCGGCTCCGGGCGACCCCTTTTTCCTCTCCCAACACCCCACCCCTGAGAGCTTGGTGGTCCAAGCCTCTACATCCAAAGGCGCATTCCCTAACGCACCACCTGATTGGGAATCCAAAAAGCTGGACCATCTTGGGAAGAAGATGTTTTCTTCCTCCAGCTTGGGTGTGCGGTCAGTGAACACCGCATGTCTGTTGGGCCGTTACACCCACTCTGTGTGGGATACGGTACCGCAGGTGGTGCCACAGTGCCCGGAGGAGGCCCGGGCCGTGCTCTCCCGTGCAGTCGCCGAGGGGAGAGACTCAGCCAAGTTTACCACAAGATGTGGACTGGACACCGCCGACTCGCTAGGCAGGACAATTTCAACGTCGGTAGCCCTTCGACGCTACGCCTGGCTGAGATCGACTGGTTTTTACGGGGATGTCCAGGCTACCTTGCTGGACATGCCTTTTGATGGCCGTCGCCTGTTCGGCAACAAAGCAGACAACGCGCTAGAGCGCTTCAAGGACTCCTGGGCTACGGCCAAGTCCTTGGGCCTCTCCACCCGCCCTGCGCAGTCTGCTTTTCGCCCCTTTCATGGCTACGGAAGGGGTGCCCCGCTACGGAAGGGGTGCCCCGCCACGTTCCACCCAGGGCCACAGGCCGGCGCAAACTGTCCAGCCCCTGCGTGGCCGGGGACGTGGGACCTACCGTCGTGGGTCTGGGGGCCAGCGAGCGGGCCAGTCCACCAGCGCCCCTTCTGCAGCAGCCTCCAAACCCTCCTAGTCCGACTTTTCAGGGCCACCAATCACGAATGGGCAGCAGGATTCGCCATCACCTCCCCCACTGGCGCACCATCACGTCGGACAGGTGAGTTTTGCAGATAGTCCGAAGGGGCTACTCCCTCCCCTTCGAGACTACCCCTCCATCCATGCCACCTCAGTACCATTACATGTCAGAGGATCATTTGACCCTTCTCCAACAGGAAGTTATGGCTCTCTTGGCCAAGGGGGCTATTGAGCGAGTTCCTGCCCCAGAAGTAGGTCGTGGTTGCTATTCCCACTACTTTCTGGTGCCCAAGAAGGACAAAGGCCTGCGTCCTATCTTGAATCTCAGGAACGTCAACCGCTTCCTCCGGAAGGAGAAGTTCAAAATGTTGACACTAGCTCAGGTCCTGTCTGCCCTCGACCCTGGAGACTGGATGGTAGCATTGGACTTGCAGGATGCTTACTTTCACATCCCCGTCCTGCCAGCCCACCGGCGTTACCTGCGGTTCACGGTCGTCCACGAGCACTTTCAGTTTACCGTGCTCCCCTTTGGCCTTACCAGTGCCCCTCGTGTGTTCACGAAGGTGATGGCAGTGGTCGCAGCTCATCTGCGCAGATCAGGGGTTCCAGTCTTCCCCTATCTCGACGATTGGCTGTTGAAGGCGGGCTCGCCCCAGGCAGTCTTCTCCCACCTCCAGACTACGGCGGACCTGCACTCGCTGAGGTTCACTGTAAACGTGCCGAAGTCACACCTGATTACCTCTCAGAAGCTCCTTTTCATCGGAGCGGTTCTGGACACGACGCAGTTTCGGGCTTATCCTCCTGAGCAGCGAGTCCGGGATATTCGGGCTATGATTCCGATCTTTCAGTCTCTATCCCGGGTTTCGGTCAGAATGACCCTGAGGCTGCTGGGCCTCATGGCCTCCTGCATCCAGCTGGTGGATCATGCCAGGTGGCATATGCGGGCTCTGCAGTGGGACCTGAAGTTCCAGTGGGCACAACATCAGGGCAATCTCTCCAATTGCATTCAGATCTCGGAGGGCACTGCACGACAATTGCAGTGGTGGCTAACGAACCAGGATTGGGTCAACGGCAGATCCCTCTCCCTTCCCCAACCGGAGTTCACAGTGGTGAGGATGCATCACTTCTGGGGTGGGGCGGCCACATGGGAGAGGCGGAGATCAGAGGCCTCTGGTCTCCGGCGGAGTCCGGGCTCCACATCAACCTTCTGGAGCTCCGGGCGATCCGTCTTGCGCTAAAAGCATTCCTTCCCTCTGTCCGGGGAAGAGTAGTGCAGGTGTTGAGGGACAACACCAGTGCCATGTGGTACTGCAACAAACAGGGTGGGGTGGGGTCGTGGACCTTATGTCAAGAGGCTCTCCGTCTCTGGACATGGCTGGAACATCAGGGCATATCCCTGGTGGTTCAACACCTGGCAGGTTCACTGAATGCCAGGGCGGACGAACTCAGCCGCAGGTGCATGATGGATCACGAATGGCGTCTTCACTCAGAGGTGGTGCAAGGTCTCTTTCAGCAGTGGGGACAGCCTTGGTTAGATCTATTCGCCACCAAAGAGAACGCGCAATGTCAGCAATTCTGCGCGTTGGAATTTCCAAGGCGGCACTCGCTAGGCGACGATTTTCGACGCGAGTAGAGTTGTGGTCTTCTATACGCCTTTCCGCCTATACCACTTCTGCCCAGAGTGCTGAAGAAGATCAAGCGCGACCGGGCCCAAATCATTCTTGTGGCTCCGGATTGGGCACAAAGAGTCTGGTATCCCGAGCTGTTACACATGGCCATCGATCCTCCGCTCAGACTGCCTCTTCGGGAGGATCTTCTGTCGCCACAGCAGGGGACGGTCCTCCACCCTAACTTGTCCAGCCTCCACCTCTTTCTGAGGTTCTCTTGTTCCTCCTTTCTTTGGCCCAGCAGGGCTCTGCTCTGGGCATTCTTAAGGGCTATCTCTCAGCCATTTCAGCCTTTCTTAGGCTTCCTGATCAGCCTTCTCTTTTCAAGTCCCCTATTGATAAATCGCTTTCTTAAGGGCATTACTCATCTTTTTCCCTCCTGTTCCCTTCGTAATGCCTCAGTGGGACTCAAACGTGGTTCTTACTTATCTTATGTGCGCTCCCTTTGAGCCGTTACATAACTGTCCTCTCAGACTTCTCACTTTAAAGACTGCCTTTCTGGTTGCCATCACCTCTGCTCGCAGGGTGAGTGAGCTCCAGGCTCTTTCTTCAAAACCTCCCTTTCTGGCGGTTCATCCGGACAAGGTTGTCCTTCGAACTCGACCCACTTTTCTTCCCAAAGTGGTTACTTCTTTCCACGTTGTTCAAACCATCACTTTGCCCACCTTCTTTCCGACTCGGCATCCTTCTAAGGAGGAAGAGAGACTCCACCGTCTGGATCCAAAACGTGCGCTTTCATTTTATTTGGATCGCACCAAGCAATTCCAGGTGGATGACCAGCTCTTTGTTGGCTACGTGGGTGCCAAAAAAGGTCGGGCCGTGCACAAACGGACCATCTCTAGGTGGGTTGTTTTGTGCATTAAAGCTTGCTACTCTTTGGCAAAGAAGGAGCCTCCTGTGGGATTGCGCGCCCATTGCACCAGGGCGACGGCAGCTACCTCTGCTTTGGGACGGGGACTCCCCGTCAATGACGTCTGTCAGGCAGCTACGTGGGCATCTCTGCACACGTTCACAAAACACTACTGTCTGGACAGCCGAGTCCGGAGAGACTGCTTCTTTGGCCGTTCTGTTCTCCAGGACTTTTTGGTGTGAACTTGGTTCGCAGACCCACCGCCGGGGTTGGTATTGCTGGGGTATCTATTTTAAAGGTAAGGAATCTATAACTAATTGTCTCTTTCAGATGAACAAGTTACTTACCTTTAGTAACGATATATCTGTAAGAGACATAGATTAGTTATAGATTCCTTACCGCCCCACCCATCCTCCCCGTTCTGCGAACTGACTTCTAGGGTCAGGGAATCCCTTTCAGGGCCCTAGTTTTGTGCACCAGTGGTCAGTGTCTTGCATGGCTCTGCGCTTCTGGCGTGGAATGCCGTGTAAAAGAACTGACGTCAGCGCGCAAGGGCGGCGTCTAAGTAGCTACCACGACGTCATCCCGGCGACCACGACGTCAACGGCGAACGCAGAGCCGACCGACGCCACCTTTCGACGCGCGGGGGTACTGCTGACGAAAAAATTCTCCGGATCCAGTCTGACGCCTGGGGGTAATTCTAAAGGTAAGGAATCTATAACTAATCTATGTCTCTTACAGATATATCGTTACCGAAGGTAAGTAACTTGTTCTATACTGCCTTTTTATGATGATCTAGACCCACTTGAGGTTGTAGTGTAATTACTGATTCTTTATCCACTCATGTATCCTTCTATGCATTTCCATGCACATGGATAGTGTAGAAATAATTATGCTGGTGAGAAGTGGATACCTGCAGTAAGTCTTTCTTTGCTGCCTATTGTGGTTCACTAATTCAGAACAACTACATTCTGTTTTATGGATACACACTTTAGTAATAATTTTCATCCGAAGGTTCAGCTTCCTTTTGAAATAGCTCTTATACTGATGGTAGGAATTATGGCCCATTGTTTGAAGTTTGACCTTTTTTGTTTTCTCTGCAATCACGTGCAAACAAAGAGCATCACCAGTCTATTTTAATTGGGCTCATGCGGACGTGCCTGAACCACTCCTTTGTTTCTCAGCGACTGCATGTCACTGTTGCGGCCCGAGAAAGTACTGAGTCAGCATGCTGGATGGCATACCTCCTTAAATTTTGGAGTGACACTTTCATGATTTCTCTTCCTTCTTTTATCATTTAGATTGAATAAATTGCTTTAAAATGATCATTCATGACCCAAGGAACGGTTGAGTTTGATAAACCATTCCATAATATTTTGCAATTTGTTTGCTTTATGGAATATGTCTTTTGTTGTTAAATTCTTCCCCTGCTTTTTATTCCAATTGAAGGATGAATTTGGTAAACCTTTCCACAAGATCTTGTGAAATTAATTGCTGTTCGGCATACTTATTTTGTGGGCAAATTCTCCTCCCATTTTTGTTTCTAATTGAGGAATCCTTCCTCAACAGATTCTGACACTTATAGACTGAGAATGGTTGATTTCAGAAATTGGTTATTTAATTATAACCCAATTTATCCATATGAGCGTCTACTATGCTACTGGATCTCCAATACATGACATGCTAGAGGAGTTGTAGGTTTCCTAATGATAAGAACAAGTATAGACCAGGCAGGAAGTGATTTCATGTGTCCAGCTTGTGTGCAAGTTTGCAAACCATTGAGATCTGGTGACACTAACTCACTGCCATGACATCTCCCCATTTCTTTGAGAGCAAGGAGCTTCCTTATATATATATATATATATATATATATATATCGAGAACACCAACCAGCGCCCCTCCTTTACTTCCTCCTCAGTGTGATCGCAATAGAAGGGCACGAACTCCACTTTTAGGTACGCAATTCTTTATTTCACGCTTTAGTAGTCCTTACGCGTTTCGGTAACAGCCGTTGCCTTGATCATATATATATATATATATATATATATATATATATATATATATATTCACTGAAAAAACCATAGGTTTTAGGGACAGTTTTAGTTACTTGGACATTGCACTCGTACAAAACCCGTGAAATTCCCCGTTATAGTTAGTTCAGCTAACTATAACTCGCGCCCTGCACGGTACTGCTGATGACGCTCACATATTACATCACTCATGACATGGTCAGTGACATCACTGATGACATCACTGATGACATCTCAAATGACATCACTGATGACATCACTGATGACATCATCCAGTGACTGTGTGTTTCTGTAAAGTTTAAATATGTTTAATATATATAGGGAAAGGCATATTGAAGAATGAGTGGGTGTATAAGTGTCTGAATGGATGATTTAGTAGGTG
>CAWUFW010027626.1:0-25775 GCA_963921515.1 Calotriton arnoldi | reverse complement strand
ACTGGAGCAGCCCAGCGCCAGTTTGCAGCAGCTCGGCGCCGCCGACAGAAGAAAACCCTCTGCTGGGGGGAGCAGGGGGGGTTCCAATGTCCTGTCTTAGGGCAAAGCTTTTCTTCTTTCTGGACCTAGTGTAAAGTGCAGCCGAATTTTGAGTTTCCGAGTGGAAAGTTATGGGCCCTGCGTGTTGCGAACCTGATGGCGTTTTCTTTTTTAAGAAACAAAAAAATAAGAGTAGAATAGATCTCCCCAAAAAAAAAAGAAGTGCCATTAGCCATGAAGGTTCTGTGAGATTGTGCGATGGACGAGCACCCCCTGACGTCAGGGCGAGGCAAAATGCCTACAGCACCTGGTATTCCCAGGCGGTCTCCCATCCAAGTACTAACCAGGCCCGACCCTGCTTAGCTTCCGAGATCGGGCGCATTCAGGGTGGTATGGCAGTAGGCATCGGAGGCTGCCGGTTCAGGCCTCTTGTGCTGACTGAGCCCGCGTCTCGGCACCAGGCTACCCTCAAGTACATGTGCACACTTCCCTTCAACACCTGCCCTCCATTTCAAACTTCCTGCACATAGCCAAGCACAGCCCTCTCTTGCACTTGCTTATTTTACACTTTCGCACAGGCTGGGACCGCCCTTCTTTAAGGGCCGGCACTAGCAGCAGCAGACCAGCAGCCTGAAATTTTTAACAAGCGCCTAGCCTTGCTTCGCACTGGCCTCGAGGCACTTCTTGCTTCGCACTGGCCTCTAAGGCACTCTGCTCGGGGCACTTCTCTATGTGCCGGGGGCTGCAGGGTCTCCCGGTCAGCAGCTGATGCTCACCCGAACTCTGGGGAGGCAACTTCTTTACCCTCAAGCTCTGGCTGCAATTCTCCTATTGTTTGGTTTTTTTCTAATCAAGAACAGGCTCCTCCTATGCAAATAATGTCCATGCCCCGCCCCTCTGTGCGTATAGAAGAGAGAGTGAGGCGAGGGTCCGAGTACTGCCTGGGTCCAGGGCCCTTAATGTCACCAGCCTGGCTCTCTGCCTCAGTGCCCCCTGTTCCCGGGCTGCTTCGGACAGCCGAGAGAGGGGGGCCCGAAACCGGGGCCGGCGCAGCCCATCAGCAGCAGCTTGCAGCATCTCCCCAGCATTAGCTGGGAGTCCTCTGTCCTGTCTTAGGGCAAAGGTTTTCTTCATTTTCTTTCAGTTTTCGAGTTTAAAGTTAAGGGCCACGCATTTTGTAAACTCAATGCCGGTTGTAAATAAAAACAAGCATTGGCATAGCCAATAGGTCTCGCCTTTGGGGCCTTATAAGTGTTTAGCCAGAGCTATTGACTTTGTCAATGTCTTCAAGCTGTGCTGTAGAGAAGTGTGGCTGCTGTGCCGCATGCTGAAAAGTTATAATAAAAAAGTGTCAGAAGCATTTTTGTTACTTTATATATGACCAAGAAGGCATTATGTAAAACTGAACGACCATATTAAAAAAAGTATTTACAATAAAAAATTTCCTCAGTTTTCTTTTGTTCTTGCAATGCTGGCAACTTGTTTCTGCCTATTGCAATTGTTGTTTGTTAAAGCTTTTTTTTTGAGGGGGCATAAACAATCGGAGGGTGGGAACTAGTACCTGTATTATAACACTAGCAGCGGCCAGACGCTAGGGGAGAATCAACAGATGCCAGATTCCGAGAGCAAGCTGAGGTGGTGCTGAGTGATGCTGAGATGGTAGTGGTAGTGGTGGTGGTGGTGACTGTTGTGGAGACGATGCTGAGGTGATGCTGAATGATACTCCGGTCTTGCTGAGTGATACTGCTGTGGTGCTGAGTGATGCTGTGGTGGTGCTGAGTGATATTGTCTTGGCGCTGAGTGATATTGTCTTGGCGCTGAGTGATATTGTCTTGGCGCTGAGTGATGCTGTGGAGGTGCTGAGTGATGCTGTGGTGGCCCTGAGTGATGCTGTGGCGGCGCTGAGTGATGCTGTGGCGGCGCTGAGTGATGCTGTGGCGGCGCTGAGTGATGCTGTGGCGGCGCTGAGTGATGCTGTGGCGGCGCTGAGTGATGCTGTGGCGGCGCGGAGTGATGCTGTGGCGGCGCGGAGTGATGCTGTGGCGGCCCTGAGTGATGCTGTGGTGGTGCTGAGTGATGCTGTGGTGGCCCTGAGTGATGCTGTGGTGGCCCTGAGTGATGCTGTGGTGGCGCTGAGTAATGCTGTGGTGGCCCTGAGTGATGCTGTGGTGACGCTGAGTGATGCTGTGGTGGCGGTGAGTGATGCTGTGGTGACCCTGAGTGATGCTGTGGCGGTGCTGAGCGATGCAGTGGCGGCGCTGAGCGATGCTGTGGTGGCGCTGAGCGATGCTGTGGCGGCGCTGAGCGGTGCTGTGGTGGCGCTGAGCTGTGCTGTGGTGGCACGAGCGATGCTGTGGTGGGGCCGAGCGATGCTGTGGTGGTGCCGAGCGATGCTGTGGTGGTGCCGAGCGATGCTGTGGTAGTGCCGAGCGATGCTGTGGTGGGGCCGAGCTATGCTGTGGTGGTGCCGAGCGATGCTGTGGTGGTGCCGCAGCATCGCTGTGGTGGTACCGAGCGATGCTGTGGTGGTGCGGAGCGATGCTGTGGTGGTGCGGAGCGATGCTGTGGTGGTGCGGAGCGATGCTGTGGTGGTGCGGAGCGATGCTATGGTGGTGCTGACCGATGCTGTGGTGGTGCTGACCGATGCTGTGGTGGTGCTGACCGATGCTATGGTGGTGCTGAGTCATCCTGTGGTGGTGCTGAGTGATGCAGTGTTGGCCGAGTGATGATGTGGTGCTGCTGAGTGAAGCTATGGTGGTGCTGAGTGATGCTGTGGTGCTGCTGAGTGATGCTGTGGTTGCGCTGAGTGATGCTGTTGTGGCGCTGAGTGATGCTGTTGTGGCGCTGAGTGATGCTGTGGTTGCGCTGAGTGATGCTGTGGTTGCGCTGAGTGATGCTGTGGTTGCGCTGAGTGATGCTGTGGTTGAGCTGAGTGATGCTGTGGTTGCACTGAGTGATGCTGTGATGGCGTTGAGTGATGCTGTGATGGCGTTGAGTGATGCTGTGTAGGCGTTGAGAGATGTTGTGTTGGTGCTGAGTGATGCTGTGCTGGCTCTGATTGATGCTGTGCTGGCTCTGATTGATGCTGTGGTTGCGCTGAGTGATGCTGTGGTGATGCTGAGTGATGCTGTGGTGTTGCCGAGTGAGAGATAGAGTGAAGATATAATGCCCAATTAGAGAGGGTGGTGAGAGAGAAAGAGAGAGAAAGGCTGTATATAGAATAAAGAGTGGAGCGGGATAGAGAGGGAGAAAGAAGGGGAGAGAGAGTGAATGAAGGAGTTTGAAAGAGAAACAGATAAAGGGGTGAGAGAATGAAAGGCTAAAAAAGATAGAGAGGGGAGAGTTAATTAAATAGAGAGAATTCGAGAGGGGAGAGAGAGAGAGAAGGAGAGAGACAATAAGAGTGGGGGGTGTGGAGTTTAAATAGAGTGAAGAAGTGACGCGGAAAAAGTAACCTTAAATATAGCTTTGTGCTTTGCGCAAATAAATATTTAAAAAAAAAAGTGAGACAAAAATACTGGTAATTAGGCTGTGACTCCCAATATAAAACAAATAGCGATATAAGCTGAAATCAACCCACCGAAGCAATATATCTAACTAGACAAAAAAAAGCTTGCATTTCAATGCTAATCGCTGTTATTTTTCATGTGACTGTAGTCCAGGGCCCTCAGTTGGTAATGTGAGCTGCTGCTGTGATTGAAACACCAGAGTCCAGAGAGTTAATGAGCCATGACGAGGAAATGAGGAACAGATAGGAAACCCAGATGGCAGCTGCGCGAGTGCACGCCTTCGTGAACGCAAGCTGGTCGCCAGCCGAAAGCCAGTGGGTTTGCACTTCCAAAACACGCTACCTAAAAAGAAAAGAAAAAAAGAAGGGGAGAGCAGAATAATTTTTGTTTTTTAAAAAAGTGCTATTAGCGAGGAAGATTAGGTGTGATTGTGCAAGGAACGAGCACCACCTGGTGTCAGCCAGTGGCAAAATGCCTACAGCACCTGGTATTCCCAGGCGGTCTCCCATCCAAGTACTAACCAGGCCCGAACCTGCTTAGCTTCTGAGATCGGATGAGATCGGGCGCATTCAGGGTGGTATGGCCGTAGGCATTGGAGGCTGCCGGGGCATCGGAGGCTGCAGGTTCAGGCCTTTTATGCTGACACCACCCTCCACTCTGGAAAGTGCTGCGCTGCACCGCACTTGCACACTTCCCTTCAACAACTGCCCTCCCTTTGCAAGCTTGCTACAGATAGCCAAGCACAGCCCTGGCTTCCACCAGCCTTGCACTTGCTTATTTTACACTTACACACAGGCTCCGACCTCCCTTTAGGTGCCAGCTGGAGAGCTAGCAAACCAGCAGCCTTTGATTTTCACCAAAAGCCTAGCCTTGCTTTGCACTGGGCTCTAAGGCACTCTATCAGGCCACTCCGCCATGTGGCAGGGGCTGCCGGACTACCACTCTTCAACTCATGCTCACCCGCAGAAGCATTGGGGTGACAAGTTTTTTTCCAGGGAGCTCTGGCTTCAAATGTTCTTTTCTTTTTTTATCAGAGACCGAGCCCTCATATGCAAATCACGTCCATGTCCAGGGCCCGTCACTGTGTGTATAGAGAAGAGAGACTGAGATGAGGGACTAAGTGCTCTATGGTTGCATGGTTCTCCTTGCCAACGGCCTGACTTCAGCAGCTGCCCGTCCTTAAGGGCGGAGAGGCCACGCCCCCGCCCCTTTTGGACATAAAGAGTGTATGTCAGGCTGAACAAAGGTCAGCTTGACAGACACTCTTTATGTTCAGGCCAGGAGCTGGGCATGCGCTAAATGTGCAGGATCCCGGCTTCCTAAGCTGAAGTTTGCTGAGCTTAGCTCTGGTGGGCGTGACCTCCTCAGCTCAGCAAAGGTCCTCTAGGCCCTCCCCTCCTGTTGAGGGCAGTGTTGCCAGATTGGGCGTTTTCCCGCACAATTGGGCAACATTTTTCCCATTTGTGCGGGAAAAAACTACGCTGGCGGGTTGCAGGAAATTGGGCGACATTTGCCCTAGTGTGCGCAAAATAAGTGGTTGTGCGGCGCCCACAGAGAATCGGTAATAGGGGCGTCAATCATTCATAGCGCGAATGCGCTACGTATGATGGCCCTGCTTCTTGTTGATGGCCTGCCCCGAGAGAGAATGGACCAATGGTCTTGCGAGGGGGCAGGCCTGTCATCATTTTTTTTTTTACTTTTTCATTTGCTTTTCTGGGCGCGCATCGATTCGTACTCGGAGGAGGAGGAGTCTCAGGAGGAGTGGCAAGGACTGGTCGGTGGCCGATCATGCAGCCTGCTTCTGTTGCTGCTGCGGTGGTTCTTTAGGTGCCAGTGTATTAAGGTAGGATTAATTTAGTGGTCGAAATGTCCACTTTTCCTGATCTGCCGCTGTCAGCTGCCCCGTCTCTTTCTGTCTCTCTCGCTGAAACCGTGCTTCGTCTCTCACCCTCTGTTTCTTCTACTTTTCTTCATTCGTTCCCTTGTGAAATGGATCCAAAAAAGAAAGAAACACTTTTGTTGGAAGTGTTTCTGACATTTTTCTGTTCCAAAGTGCAGCCTCGGGCCTCTTGCTCCTTGAAGGCCTTACTTTGATTGAGGCCACATTTCTTGCACAACTTTGCACCACAGGCAGACAAAAAGCAACATCTGCTTGAGACAGGATCAGTGTGGTTTAAATCCTGAAATGTTTGTGGGGAGACATCTTTTCAAAAATACTGAAAAATATACATTTTGAAAGTTCCGAGCAGAGCACTTTGGATATCCATTAAAGGGTCTAGAAAGAAACTGGTGTCAGGTGCCTGTGGAGGAGATTCAAAACGAGAGTCATCGGCTGGTAGAAATAAACATCAGAACACCTCAATTATAATCCCGGACTTTATGCATAATAAACTGAGTAAGCTCTTCTACCTCAAACCTCTTACTAGCTTTTGTGGAACAGATGAAGTAGCTAGGAAAAAAGTCTATAAATGTATTCCACTGACTGACATCCACCCATCTTTACCCATATATTTCGAACTCTGTCCTTCTGATTATCTTATTTGCACTCTCTGGGTTCAAAATACGAAAAATAAATAACTAAAGCATTACAGAGCATTCACAAAGTGGCCAGATTAGTTTTATTAACACCCAAACACAGTAGTGTCACTTTACAGAGTTTGCCAGCGAAGCACTACTTTTTGTTTTCTCCTCTTTCTTTGAACAGCATTGTTTTCCCTGGGTGGTGAGGTGCACCATTCCTGGAGGTACTGCAATACCTGGTTGATGGGTGGAGTGGAAACCGATTAATGTGATCCTTATCCGCTTTTTTCCTTATTTTAGTTTATAAAAATGCGTACCACGGCTCTGTGTTCAGGAATGTAGTCTTTTTAAACCATACTGCTCACGGTTCATAAGGATATAAGCAATGGACCGTGATACTGGTCCCTCCAGGGATCTGTAGTGGTGCTTAAAGTTTCAGTCAAAAACACTCTTGATTTCTGAATAATGAGTATAAAAGTGTTAAGGTAACCATGTTGTTCTACTTACATTTCACATGCTTTACTTAATCTTGCATCCATATGAGGGTTTGCTTTTTCCAGGAAGGTACTTTTTTTTCCAGGCAGCATATTACTCTTGTGCATAATTTGAATTGAGTCGCATCCAGGTATATATAGCGGGGCACAATTGGGTTGTAGCTGAAGGCAGTGCGAGTGTCTTTCAGTGGGATAGTATGGTGTTCATTGGGGGATGTGGCACTACGCCAGAGCTGCCGAATTTGGTACTGGGGAACCAGCTTCAGCCTTCATGAACAGTCCACCAGACCACTCTCCTGAGGGAGCACATTCCCATGGTAGACCTTAGAAGCCCCAGCTAGACCTTTAGAAGCCCTGGTGTCTTAGTACCTTGAAGGCCTGTCCACCACAATCGATACTGAAGTTCACCTCCAGTCTTCTTGCAGGCAGGCCTACAAAGCAGCACCCCCTAGAGCAGCAGTGACTCAGTCACTAAGGTCACAGGACTCTTGAGGTCAGTCCGCCTCACCCATTGATGCCTCCATTGGCCTTGTTTCAGCAGGAGTAGTGCAACTCATCAGGGATCGGCAATGCAGGATTTGCATGCACACCAAACTAAGGGGCAGATTAACAAGGGAATGGCGAAGCGTGGCATTAAGCAAACATGGGAGTCCACGCTCTGCCTTTCTGAAAATAAAGGAATGCGCCGTATTTACAATGGTACGGCACATCCCTGCATTTTGCCTAGCACTGGCGCTAAACTCAGCTGCCTAGCGCCAATGCAGGCACCCTTGCACCATAGTACAAGGGTGCTAGCGTGGAGGGAATGATTGTTTATTTGCAGGAAGGTTTCTCTTCCTGCACATAAACAATCCAGAGTGGCGAAATGTAACTTCTGTGTCCTGCATTGTGCAGCACACATAGAAGTTGCAAATCATCCGTTTTTAAATGATTGTTCATGTGCAGGAAGGTGTCCCTTCCATAAACAATCATTCATGGCAATTTGCTGTTTTATGTGTGCTGCACAATGCAGCACACATAGAAACAGCAAAAAGCAAGGAGAAATTAAGCATTCCTCCTTGTTTCGCCATCTAAAGTCCAGGTTTTCCCTGGTCCTAATTTTGGCACTGCCTCCTATTTAAGTCACCCTTGTAAATAGGGGGCAGCGTCAAAATCAATGGGTGTTGGGGCGGAACAAAGGCCAGCCTTACAGACACTCCTCTTGTTCAGGTCAGACAGGTAGGAGCTGGACATGCGCTAAATGTGCAGACTCCTGGCTGCCTGAGCTTTGCCAGGCTGAGGATTTTCACAGCCCTGTGTGCGTGACCTCAGTCTGGCAAAAGTGCCTCGAGGCCCTCCCCCTTGTAATGAAGGCGTGTGCCACTGATTGACTCGGACCTGGGCGCTTCAGTTTTAAGCCCTGAAGTACAAAGGGCAGAGTGTCACAGTGGCACCTAGTCACAGAGTGGGGTGAGGTCAGCCGTATCACTGACCCCATCCCACTCTGTGATAAGGTTGGGACTACTGCCTTCCAATCAGCCAATGAGGGAAGGCAGCAGTCCCAACCCTTGTGGGACCTCTGAGGCTTCCCTCTCGGAGAGCTGTAGCTAAGGTAAGTTTTGTGAGTTTTTTTATGTTTCATGCGTGGATGTATTAATGTATGTGTATCTAGCTAGAGGTAATTCATGAATCGAAGGTTCAGGTTTGGTTCTGTGGTGACAGAATTACAAGATGAAAAGTCAAAGTGGTGACTGGTCTTGAAAATGAGTAGTTATTAACACAGGTGCCCAGTAATCCTCCCCCCACTATCTGCATATTGAATAGAATTTAGATTTGTCCTTAAAATGTTTTCTGAAGACTACTCTCGCAAAATTTGAGAGTTTAGACTTTGGGCTGGTTTTTGGGCTGAAACTGGTCTACGTTGGGCTTAATTTGGGCTTATACCTGAGGGTCTTTGGGCTTGGTACGGGTCTCAAAATCTGGCAACACTGGTCGAGGGAGAGCGTCAGTGATAGCCTCGTAGCTGGGCGCTTCATTTTTAAGCCCTGAAGTGCCAACGGCCGAGTGTCTGTCACCGACTCTGTCCCCATCCTGCTCTGTGACGAGTGAGCGACTGCTGCCTCCCCTCATTGGCTGACCAAGGTAGCAGTACCAACCCTCATGGCAGCTCCCCGAGGCCTGCAGCAGGTAAGTGTTGCTTTTTTATTGACTGTTTGGTTCGTGCGTGCATGTATGAATGTATGTGTATTTCTGAGCGAGTGTTGTGTACGGGGGTGTGTGCGAGTGTCAGCGTGTGAATGCATGGGTGTAAGTGAGTGTGTATGTGTGTGCGTGCGCCCCGCTCCCCTCTCAGTTGTACTTACCGGCCCTCGCTGCCTGGCTCTCTGCCTCACCCCTCCCCTTGCTTTCGGGCTGCTGGGGAAAGCCAAAAGAGGGGGCCCAGGAACCGGTGATGGCCCCGGAGCAGCCCAGCAGCAGCTTGCAGCAGCTCGAGGCTGCCGACAGAAGAAAACCCTCTGCTGGGAGGGTGGGAGGCGGGGTGTTGGAGTCGGGTCCCATGTCCTGTCTTGTGCACAGCTTTTCTTCTTTCTGGACCCAGTGTCAAGTG
Organism: Calotriton arnoldi; assembly: GCA_963921515.1. NCBI lineage: Eukaryota > Metazoa > Chordata > Amphibia > Caudata > Salamandridae > Calotriton > Calotriton arnoldi. Next base: position 16,626 of record CAWUFW010027626.1, on the reverse strand, counting down.
CAGCCGAATTTTGAATTTCCGAGTGGAAAGTTATGGGCCCTGCGTGTTGCGAATCTGATGGCGTTTTCTTTTTTAAGAAACAAAAAATAAAAGAGTAGAATAAATTCCCCCCCAAAAAAAGAAGTGCCATTAGCGAGGAAGGTTCTGTACGATTGTGGGACGGACGAGCACCCCCTAGTGTCAGGGAGAGGCAAAATGCCTACAGCACCTGGTATTCCCAGGGGGTCTCCCATCCAAGTACTAACCATGCCTGAACCTGCTTAGCTTTTGAGATCAGACAAGATCGGGCACATTCAGGGTGGTATGGCCGTAGGCATTGAAGGTTGCTGGTTTAGGCCTCTTGTACTGACGCAGCCCGCGTGTCGTCAGCAGGCTACCCTCAAGTACATTTACACATTTCCCTTGAGCACCTGCCCTCCATTTCAAACTTCCTGCACATAGCCAAGCACAGCCCTTTCTTGCACTTGCTTATTTTACACTTTCGCACAGGCTGGGACCTCCTTTCTTTAGGGGCCGGCACTAGCAGTAGCAAACCAGCAGCCTGCCATTTTCAACATGCGCCTAGCCTTGCTTCACACTGGCCTCAAGGCACTTGCTTCGCACTGGCCTCTATGGCACTCTGCTCGGGCCACTTCTCTATGTGCCGGGCATAGCTGCCAAGGTTTCGGATTCCTATGTGTGACATTTTTATAATTTCAGTGTAATTATGAGTGACATTCAAAGACTATGAGTGACACTTTACCGCCGCGAGCAAAATCAAGCAAGGAAGACAAGGGAAACATAAATATCAGAAATTACACCCATTTGAGCAACAAGAAACTCTACGATGATCATCTTAAAACAGCTGCAAATCACCGGAAATGGGAGGGCACTAACCAACTTGACACACAAAGTCTTTCCAGGCTCTCCACGTTGGATCTGACTGTCCTGAAACTGAGTCAATCAGTCGTGGCTACTAATTTTCATAATGTATTAGCAGGCTGAGGCAGCAGAGATCCAGGATGTGAGAGAGACCCCCCCCCCCCAAAAAAAAGTACGGTGATCTCTGCTGCCTCAGCCTGCTAATAAATTATGATAATTACTAGTCACGACAAGACGTCAGAGCGGGTTGCAGCACCGGTAACGTGTAAGGAGGATAAACAGGTATGAGGGATACAGGGTGGGGTTCTTACCAAAGAGCAAAGGCTGTTGTCCGACAGGCAGTCCATTATCCGTCAGAACTGTTCCAGCTCCAAGGCAGGAAGGTCCAGTAAGAGCTGAGGTGCAAGTCTTGGACCCCACCTCCCCCCCACAACAGGTGCTAACTCCATTTGGCGACTCTTGGCGCTGCCAATAAACGCAACAGCCCATTCGAAGGGTTCAAGTCTGTGATTATTGTGTCTTCCCTGTCACACAGTCCAGCATTGTGAGAACATCCGCAATGCTAGAAGGGTTTGTTTTCTGACAGTGGTATAATGCCAAGTAACTCGGGCCCTCTACAAATGTGGGTTCTGTGTCAACCTGGGGATTCTGTCATTCGAGGTCTATTTATTTATTTGAAGAGTTTTATATAGCGCTGGCTAGACCCGGAGGTATCAGAGCGCTTTACATGAGGTTCCACAAAGTTACACAAATTTCTGCAGTTACATGTTAAATAGTTGCAAGCAAAAAAACATTTAAAGATCATTGAGAACGAGGGCAAAGGAGAGAAGAAGGGTCAGGGGTAGGGTAAAGGGGTAGGAGGAGGATACGAAAGGAGAGACGAAGGGAAAGTCTGCCCAAGGACCGGCTGGGTAGGCGACGGCCGAGGGGAAGCCCACAGTCCATCTCCTCTATAGCTATCAGATAGCTCCACCGGGCATCAGCCAAATAACTAGGTCTCAGCAGAAAAACATAAAAAGGGCATAAGAGGTGAGATGAATGGAGCGTAGAAGGGTAAAGGGGTAGGGAGAAGGGGTAGGAGGGAGATATGACAGAGAGACAAAGGAAAGTCTGCCCAAAGTCCGGCTGGGTAGGTGATGGTCGAGGGGGAAATCCACAGCCATCTCCTCTATAGCTATCAGGTAGCTCCACCGGGCATCAGTTAAGAAGCTAGGTCTCCACTTTCATGGGTAAGTTCAAACAGGTTAAAAGATTTGATTGGAAAAGCAGGATGGGAGAATAGGTTCAAGGTCAGGTTGGAGTTCAGTTTTTGTCCCAGAGCAGTAGCACAACGAGGAAAAGATCACTGTGGCAGCCATCTTGGGGTCAGGAAAGGGAATTCTGGCCTTGGTGATTACATTCAGCCGGTCCTATTAATGTCTTTCGCTCAGAGGGAGGTGTTTGTTGAGCAATGGAGGAGTTAGAGGCCGGAGCCAAGTGTCTGCTCGCCACCCGAAGAGGAGAGTAAATTACCGTGTTGTAGTAGCAAGGGGGAGAAATGGTCGCCATTTAGGATCAGGCGGGGGCCTCCTAAGTCCATCTAAATCTCTCAAAAAAGAGCTAATTGGTCTCAATAAAGAAGAATCCAATATTCATGGTGGGCAACAGACCGCTTGGACACCTTGAATGTCAATGGGATTGCCGAGACGGTGGGGAAGAAAGCAGCAGGAGGTCCTCTTACTACTGAACAGCGAGGTAGAATAACAAAGGGGCTGTAGGAGGGTGAACAACTACTCGCCAAGCCCTCCGCTGCTTAGTCATTGCCAGGAGAAAAGAAGTCGGGCTGTGTTTCGGAAGGAGGATCCCCAGGTGCAGTGTTAGTCCGCCCGGGTCCGCCAGAATGCAGGCGCCATTTTGGGGTCAGGCGTCCGACATCCCTGCTCACCAACAGTGCATTTGAATAACGTCCGAGTTCTGGAGAGCCCCACAGGTCGTACGGTGCTCCTGTTCTTCAATGGGGGATGGCGAGTGAAGAGGTAGCGCGCCCCATCTCACCGGCGTGGGCGGAGCTCTTACTTTTGCTCACCGGTGGCCGCTGACGTCCGATCTGCGGAGAGTCGCCGCAATAGGTGGTCCTCAGTTGAAGGTATGGGTCCGGGGTTGAGGGAGAAGTTATCTGGGTAGCTGTGTGATGCGGAGTTCAGCAGCTTCAAAGTGCAGTTTCTAGGGTCCTATGCAAGACCTCCCTGCACATCAGGCGCCATCTTAGCGTCTTACTAGGTGGGGACAACACAGCTCTTATCTCCGCGATGTTAAATCGGAATGTGGCGATGAAGATCTTCCGGTGATCTGCCGGAGGTCTAGCTACCCACCTTAGACACGCAGCCCCGAACACCAAATAGAAACCTCAGTTTTACTGATCGTGACCATTACAACAAATTACTTATTTAGGTCACATGAAAAATGCAAAGGTGTCATCATTTTTTAAAGAAAGTAATATAATACGATCATGACATCTTGTTGGTAATTTTATTGAGAGAAGGGACTGCGATGGTAGAAAGTGAACAAGGAATATCTCGGAAACATTGGCAGAAGTTGTGTTGCACTGTTTTAAAACATTTCTTAGCTGAAAGGCACTGTTCGGAAAATGAGTTTTACAGTCTTTTCTTTATTAATTACAAATGGAGCATGGCGATTATAATAGCAACAATTTGCAGAGCACTTAGAAATGAAACACAACTGTGGGCAAGCAAGTGTAATGCTTAGCAAACCCCTCCAGCACTGCTATCCTCTCTGCTTTGGGCACGGCGCCTCCCGCTGCTCTTGCGAGTGCTCCTCGGCTCTGGTCTTACAAACATAACTTCCGCCCGCTCGCGCCGCCCACTTGATGACTTAAGGTTCTGTCACAGGCGGCAAATGGACAATGTTATGAAGGACAACATGATGGCCCAGTATACCACAACATACTAGAGCCCCTGACGGAGTGAAGCAAACAGACGGGCATTACTCTGCAAAACCTCTAGGGTGCTTGGAAGCACATCTTTTAACAGTAGCGCTGTAAGAGGTCACGATGGGGGGTAACAGCTCTAAGGCAGACGTTTAAGAAAAGGCACATGGATGTTCTGTGAGGTTGTTTTATATAATTGATACTGGACTCCTGTCCTTACAGGACCACAGAGAGGTGAAGCGCTGAGATTCTTATGAGACAGATGTATAGCACTGGTAGCTAACAGCAGTGTGACCTACTTGGGTGGTGAGAGGGCAGAAGAGTGCAATACAACCACCAGGACCTCCCTAGCTAGGCTGGCATCAAGACTCCCGCACTATTGGAAATTACCAGAAAGTATACTACGGTTTATTACAAGGTTTTTGCTTTTCCAATAGGAAAGGCAGGGAATGGTAACAATAAGTGTGTTTTTGTATAGCGCTTCACACTGCACTTCAGATATTTCTAAGCTCTATAAAGATGTGCTTTATTACCCAATTTAATGGCACAAGATTTGCCGGCCTAGGGTGGACGGTCCCAGAGTTGACAACAAAATCAACAGTATTTAAGGTCAGTCTCGTACAAGAAGGGCCGGACACAGACAGTTGACTAGACAGGCGCTCTTGCTATAGGATAGAAGTCCAGTTGGCTGTGATTATTTGAGGTTAGTGGGAGCGGTGGCTACTGAGGCGAATGTCTTCGACCCTGATTCCTGCATCTACACTTATTCTAAGACGGGGCCTGTTTCCAGGGATCGATATTTGCCTGTGCGTGCCTTTCCCTTTAGCTGTCTGAAATCTTACTGAGCCTCACCTGACCTGGAAGGACGGACACGAGTCTTCCCGGGATCTGGAGAGTGGCTGTGGCCCCACAAGCCGCGACAAGGAGTCTCCAGCAGCCTGGTCTGACCGGTTACAGCAGTGCATCCTGATGAGTGGCACAGGCGGCGGCGCGAGCAGTGGTGGGCTTCAAAACCAAAGTTACAAACATAACTTCCGCCCACTCGCGACGCCCGCCCCCTTAATGACCTAAGTTCTGACTCAGGCGGGAAATTGACAAAGTTGAGAATGCGCAGTGCTGCAGCCAGTGAGAGCACAGCTGAGCCAGCCTGGCCGGCGCGACCGAAAATCACCTCCTGGCAGATGTCGGAGCATAACAGTGCACTGCACAGAGTAGTGCAGTCTGTAACACACTGTGGGCTGCCAGAGCAGCGCGCGCCTGCGGTCCGGTCAATGCTGTGTTCAATGAGCACCAATAGCGGCGCTCCCATCTCGTTTAGTCAGCAACTTCAGGAGGTGCTATACATGCGGGACCTCTCATTTTGGTGCGGTGATGCGGATCACAACACCAAAAATGCATGTCTACTCTAACGCCTGATGCGTGATACTTGGCAGGGCTGAAACACAAGCATGATACAGAACTTGATACTATGGGAGGGCGTTCCCTATAAAACAGCTTATAACATTTTACTACAAAAATGGGATGTGTAGTGTTGCGCTCTAGTGTTCAGCGGTCACGTGTGGCCGGGAACGCTGGGAGCGCGGCCGCCATTTTGCGGAGGCATTTTCATCGGCGGCCGAACGGAGGCGAGCAGCGGTGCCCGGCGCTCCTTACAAGGAATATAATAAAGTGAGCATTCACTGAAACCTGGGTCTGTCTTCATTACCAGAAACCACACACTACAAATTGGCGACGAGAGTGGGAGAAGACGACCCGAGAGCGACAGCGTGGAGTGCAGTGAACACACCACGAGCACCTTACCAGGAGCGTGGCAGAGGCCCACCAAGTGCGGGGAGGGTTCCCACATCATAGCCCACGACGCAGAAAAAAAAAAAAAAAGACACGAAGGGAGTGTCCGTGTCCTGCACAGGACAACTACAGTACAGGTCTCCTGGTCGCACATGGTCTGAGCGGCGCCACCACCGGTCGGCAAAGTGTCTAGAACAGGTACAGCGCTGCCACAGAGCCCAGCCAGAGACACATAGGCACTACGCAGGATCCGAGCGCATGACAAACCCAGCGCTCCAGCGTGGCTGGTGACAGTAAAGGGTGCACAGGGACCACAGCCATCCCACAAAAAAACAAAATAAAAGATAGACCGGGCCATAGGCACCACCGGTGGATAAGCAGCGTGAACCTGGCTAACCAAGGTCCAAGGCGTACAGGAGCGACCCCGTCGTCCCACGAAGGGGCAGCAACGCCGCAGGGACAGAGTGCCCCAGGAAGCCCACCACCGAGAGTGAGTGACGAACCGATCGCAAAACAAGCAGGGATGTGCGCACAAACGTTCTCCCTCACCAATCCTTTACCGTTCCTGCCCCATCCAGGAGAACCGGCTATGAAATGGGAGGATTGGAAGGAGTATTTCCTGAACTATTTGTCTGCGTTGGAGGATGAAGGTGAGGAAGTCTTCCCAAGCATAAGGAAGAAGAAGATCTTACTTCACAATCTGGGCCCCGAAGGAGTCAGGATATACAGAAACCTGGTAAAGAAAACCAGGCTACCAGAAGAACTGGACGTGTTCCAACACGCCATAGACGACCTGGATAGTCACTACCAACCAGTGGTATGCACGGCCATTGACCGCTTCAATTTTTTTCCAGCGGAAGCAGAAGGCAGGAGAATCTGTAGATGAGTACGTAGCTGCGCTGAAGAGCCTCGCCACCACATGCAAATTCGGAGGGCTACACGATGAGTTCATAAGAGATCAGATCATCATGCACACGGTGAACACGTCCATACAGGAAAAGCTGTGGGTCAGTGGTGATTCTCCCTCAAGGAAATTGTGGCACTCGTCAAGAAAGCAAAACTTTCCAAACGATGCGCGGAAGCCGCGAAAAGAGAAGCTACCAGTAGACCATTGGTCGGAAAAGTGACGGAGACCCGAGGTCAGGAAAGGAGGCCGCAGACCACGAGGAATTCGGGATGGCAACAAAGGCCGGAGACGAGAGCGCAGGCGAACACACAGGTCCAGCGAGAAACAAAGAAGGGATGTTACAGATGTGGCAACATAGCCCATGCCGCATCCGATAGGCGATGCCCAGCCTTCAGGGCGAAATGCCTCTACTGCGGGATAATGGGACACTTCGAAAAAGTCTGCAGACGGAAAACCGGCAAGCCGATGGTCAAGTACGTAACGCAAGAGTCGGACCAGGAAGGAGAAGACGAAGAAGAAGAAGTACTGTGCATAGAGGAACACGTGTTAGGTGTGGATGGAGCGCGCACGAGCAAGCCAATGTGTGAAGTAACGATTGGAGGTGTTTCAGTCTCCACGGTGGCAGACTCAGGCTCCCCTTACACGATCATACAACGTACAGTGTGGGATAGAGACTTCGCCAAGGTACCAGGCATGCACCTACTTCCCCCAGATATCAAACCAGTCACCTTCACGGGGGAACCTATACCTATGGTGGGGTTCCAGAAACTACAGTTCCAGTTCAAAGGGCGCATGACTGAAGGAAAACTGTATGTGGCGGAGAAAGGACCATCAGTGTTGGGGTGGATGGACCAAGGAGGACTGGGAATCAAACTCAATCCGGGAGGTGCAACCCAAGTACTGATGACCGGCCAAGAACAGGAGTACGAAGCAGGCAGATGGAAGGAGAAGTTCCCAAAGGTTTTCGGAGGCACGATAGGAAAACTGACTAAATTCACGCACAAAATATGCCTCAAGGAGGGGGCGCAGCCAGTGAGCCACAAAGTAAGGAACATACCGTTCAACAGCAGGGAAGCGGTGCAGCAGGAATTACAACGCCTGGAAGATAATGGTGTGATAGAGCCGATTGAGAGCGCGGAATGGTTGGCTCCCCTGGTGGTGGTACGGAAACCTACTGGCAAGGTGCGTTTGTGCATTGACTTGCGCGAACTCAACAAAAACATAGTTGTGGATAAATTTCCTCTACCACGGATCAATGAAATGCTGGCACAGACTAAGGGCGTTCAGTGGTTCTCTACCATAGACTTAACCTCCGCGTACCACCAGATAGCACTGCATCCGGCAAGCAAGAAATTGACATCGTTCATCACGCCATTTGGTTGCTATCAATTTCAACGGATGCCCTTTGGGCTGGCGTCCGCCGCGGCTGTGTTTCAAAAGCTGATGCACAAACTGTTCAGAAGCACGGAGGGAGTGCAATACTTCCAGGACGATATCCTGATCATGGGGAAGACGAAGATAGATCACGACACGAAACTCACAGAAGTCCTGCGCATCCTAGAGTACAATGGCCTCACGGCAGAATGGAACAAGTGCAAGTTAGGAGTGTCGACGGTGACGTACCTGGGTCACGAGATAAGCAGTAAAGGGATCACTCCCAAAGAGGCCAACATGAAAGCCATCAAAGACGCACCCATCCCCAGGAATAAAGACGACGTCCGGTCTTTCTTGGGTATGGCAGAGTTCTACAGCAAGTTTGTGCCTCATTTTGCCACCAAGACACACAGCATGCGTCAGTTGCTAAGGGACAAGACAAACTTTGAATGGACAGAGGAGTCCGATGGAGAATTCGTCTGCATAAAGAAGGACATATGCGATGCAGTACCCTTACAGGGTTTTGATCAGGGAGCACTATCAGTTCTCACCACGGATGCCAGCGACAGAGGGTTGGGAGCAGTCCTCATGCAAAGGTCGGAGAGAGGAACATTGACGACGATCAGCTTTGCATCTAGATCACTGTCCACTACAGAGGAGAAGTTCAGTGTGGTGGAGAAAGAGATGCTGGCAGTGGTATGGGCAATGGAACGGTTCCACCAATTTCTGTGGGGATCAAGGTTCTTGCTAAGGACTGACCATAAGCCTTTGATCAAAGTATTGACGTCCAGTGGACATGCCAATGCCACTCCTCGCATAGCCAAGATGACATTGAAGTTGTTGGACTATGTGTATGATGTCGAATACATTCCGGGGACAAAAAACAAGGTAGCGGATTTCTTGAGTAGAGCAGCAGCCATGGAGGATGCGCCACAGCCAACAGAAGAAGAAGACTACACCATTGCCTTTGCCGAAGATCAAGAGGTGGTCATAAGTGCGCAGGAGTGGAATACAGCCTATGCAAGCGACGCATCTCTCAAGGAAATAAAAGACTTCGTGATATCAGGGTGGCCGGAGAAGAAACGTCTCACATCGGACCAACGGAAGTTCTATGAAGTCAGAGGAGAACTGTCAGTAGAAGACAAGAATGTGTTCTTGCTCAGAGGAGACAGAGTGGTGCCTCCAGAAGCACTAAAAGGAAGAGTAATGGCCATACTACATGAGGGACACTTGGGCATAGTAAAAACCAAACAGAGGGCCAAACAAGCATATTGGTGGCCGGCACTGGACAACCAAGTGGAAAGATATGTGAGAGAGTGTGCACAGTGCAGTGGAGCAGACAAGAGCCAAACCACGATGAGACCTCCATTGGGGAAGTTCAGCCAACCGGTCAATCCATGGGATGAGGTAGCGATCGACATACTGGGCCCGATCTTAGACACACAGAGCATACCCATGTACATAGTGGTGCTAGTGGATAGATATTCCAAGTGGCCAGAAGTGGAAATACATGAAAAAATGGATACGGACACCGTGTTGAAATTCCTCACGTCCCTCTTTCTAAGAGAAGGTATCCCCAGGGTCATTACTTGCGACAATGGACCACAATTCACGTCCGACAAGTGGAAGGCATTTATGGAGAGGAATGGTATCCTGATAAAGCACACCCCGGTATACCACCCGGCGGGAAATGGCCTAGCAGAACGCTTCAACAGAGTGGTGATGGGGTCTGTGCAATCCGCCATCAATGCAGGAAAAAGTGGGACATAGAACTCCTACGAACCGTATGGGCATACCGCATCACGCCCACGCAAACTGGGTACAGCCCATTTAAGATCCTGAGAGGTCGGGACCCATTCACAAGGGACAATATTGCCTGGAAGCAAAGAACCATCCAAAGTAAGTGGTCACCAGCAGTAGTGCGGAGCAACTTAGAGAAAGCTCAAAAGCTGTACACAGACCACTACAACCAGAGACGTAGAGTAAAGGAAGAAGTGTTGGAAGAAGGGGAATGGGTCAGGGTAAAACTGGCTCAACTGAAGAAGAAAGGTGAAAGCAAATTCAGCACACCGTTAAGAGTACGAGAGACATATGCCAGATCAGCCTTACTGAGTGATGGGAAGGTGTGGTCCAAGGATAGGATGACACGGTGCAATAAGATATTGCACTGGGATAAGACAGGAGACAAGTCAACAAGAGTGAAGGAAGAGGAACATCAAAGTATGGAAGGCCAGACACCCAGAGCAGAGGAAACAAGAGGAAACAAAGTGAACATCAGAGCGGAAGACACCGGTATCAGGGACGACCTGGAGAGTGGTGAAGAAGAGAGTCCCCAGGGGCCGCAAGAGAGTCTGGAAGAAGGAAGATCGGAAGCAAGAAATCTACCAGGCAATCCCAATGAAGCGACTGGTTCCCAGGATAACAGAGACACTAACATATCGACACCACCAAGACACACCAGATCGGGCAGGGCCGTGGTGTTCCCGAGGAGGTACCGTGAGTATGAAGTGTAGAAATAATACTGGTACACTCGCCCCCCAAAGACACTATGTTACAAGACAATATATTGTAAAGGGAGGAGATATGTAGTGTTGCGCTCTAGTGTTCAGCGGTCACGTGTGGCCGGGAACGCTGGGAGCGCGGCCGCCATTTTGCGGAGGCATTTTCATCGGCGGCCGAACGGAGGCGAGCAGCGGTGCCCGGCGCTCCTTACAAGGAATATAATAAAGTGAGCATTCACTGAAACCTGGGTCTGTCTTCATTACCAGAAACCACACACTACAGGATGAGGGAAGGAACCGTGTCATCGTTAAGTCTCCGTTCTTAAAGTGGGAACAGAAAAAATTCGAAGGAAAATGACAGCAGAAGGGAAGGGGCTGTAAGCAGGGGGCAAAACTATTAGTGTGAGGCGTGAAAACTGCAGTGAAAGAAATTACCATGAAATGAAACGGAAAAGGCAAATACATGAAAGTAAAGAAATGTGCAAAAGGTGCTGAAACCGCAAAATGGGAGAGCGAAGTGACAAAACAATGAAGTGGAACAAAATGCAGCCAGAGATTACATTTTTTTAAAAATGTAAAAGAGGACCATGGATGCCTTCTAAGCAGGAACGTTATTTCAATTCTGTACCTACCCAAAGTGACGGGATGGCAACAGATTGTTCTACCACGTTCTATGGCAGGACCGGAGACTCAGATTATGCTTCTCAATTTCTTTACTTGCTCCAACAGCAGCCGATAGAAACATAGTAAACATGTAAAAAACTACATAACCCATGAGGCTTTGAACCACGCCTCTATTAACAACCAATGAAACGTGTCCTGCATACACAAAATAGCGAGGCACCATCTTGACTGCCTCTTTCTTTGCTGCTCCGCAGTCAAGATAAGTGCCTTGCTATTTTGCATATATTTCCATGATAACTGTTTATTGTGCTTATGATGTTACAGTTGAAATTATGGTTTGTAGTAATGCAGTATGTTGATGCGCTGTAGCGTACAGTAACGCGATCGCATCGCGCTTTGCGCGCGATACTGTTTGCAAAAGTTTGCCTTTTCCTGAGCACGTGTTGCGCTTTCCCCTTACAGCCTCTAAGTACCGGTTCAACTTGCGTATGCGAGCGGTGCACTCTGTGTGCCGGCTCGCTCCTCGCGCTACCGGCGATATCTAGCCCCCACCTCTGGGAGGGAGGTCGCGCACTGGGGCCTGATCGGGTTACGTGTGTCGGTCCTCGCAGGAGCCTGCACGCGTCATGGCACGCGCGCAGGCCTCCCGATCACGTGCTGACAGACGCCTCACTCTGGGCTCGTAGAACAGGAGAGTAGCTCGGCAGTGGCAGGCTGGTACCGGGGCATAGAATCAATCATTTTGAGCGTGTGGGTCAGCACTAACAACTTAACCCTTTCTTACCCCACTGCCATAACATTATAATTATATAATTTTTTAAAACCCTTGTTTAGACATAGGCAGGGGGAGTTAATCACCCTCCATTAGTCCTAGTCTTCCAGGGGGTGGTACCTTTGGCCTCTCTGCCCCAGCACTACCTCCCAACCGACGCACTTTCCTACAGCTGGGTCTGGGTTGTAAAATTTGGCTTCCCACTGGGGATTTGGACTGGAATATACCCATATTCGCTAAAGATGTCGGACTGCGAGGTCTACGAGGAAGAACTGGCTGCCTATGGTCCTGTGGAGGATGAGGACTTTTATTATGACGATAGCATGGACACCCTTATTGAAAAGAAGCTAGATCAAAAGTTAGACAAGGCCCTGTCCTCGGCCTTATTGCCTATTTCCCTCCATCTTGATCAGTTAGTTGGGGCAACCCCTCCCCCCCCGACAGGTACTCCTACCCCTTCCCCTAACCCTCCGTCTGAGCCACCTGGTCTTCCATGGCCCCACGTTCAGGTATACTCTAAGCTTCAGAGAGATAGAGAGCATGACTATATTCCGGATCCCTCAGCCCCCGCCCCTATCCCGGGCCCTGCCATTCATTCTCCCACGACTGACACTGATGCCGATACTGAGTCGTACCAGGACTCACGCCTACGTAAGCGCGCCAAGAAGCACAAGAATTCCCTCTCACCGGCCCAACCTTCTGCTTTCACCTTTGACCCCTCCAGTATTGTACACCCCCGCTCTTCGGATTGGGCTCCCGCCACGGCGGTGGCAGAATATATGCAGGCTAACCTGCGAAAGAGCTTTGATAAGGAGGTTATAGCCCACCTACGATCCGAATGTCCCTGACCCAATCTGGCAAATAACATTGCTTTGACCCCCGAAATTGACACGGCCATGCAGACATTCCTCAAAAAATATAAAAAAGACCCCAAGAAGGGCATAGACCGGGCCCTTAGGGCGTGTCAGGATAAGTTGTTGGACGTATCTGGGCCATTTGCCAAGATTTTGGAACTAGCGCTTCAAGCGCAGGAGACGGGAGCAACTATCCATCCGGAGGTCCTGGCAGGCTGGACCCAAAGGGCCATATGCCTCCTCGGTAATGCCAATTGCGCCCTTTCTTCAGAGAGGCACAAGTCTGTTCTTTTGCGAATCGACCCACAGCTTGTTGAACTTGCTTCCGCGGAGCCAGGTCCCCTAGTGGAAGGGCAATTGTTCGGTGAACGTTTTGTAAAAGACATCGCTAAATTTGTCAACACGTTCACGTCACTAGATAAGTCACAGTCATCCCTCAAGAGGGTGTTCCACCCCCTCTCTGGCAGGGCCGGTCGTGGCAGGGGACGCTCAACCGGACGTTTCAGTCAGCAAAGTCCCCAGCGTGGCTTTGCCCAGCGACGTAGAGAATACACACAGGAACTTGACCAAGCTGGATTTTACCCCACCAGATCCAGGGGTTTCCGGGGCAGGTACAACAGGGGCATCAACAGAGGATACAGAAACGATGCCCAATCCTCAGGTAATTTCACCTCTATTTCCTTCGCTTCCTCTGGGGGCAGACTAATGCATTTTCTGTACAATTGGACAAAGATCACTTCAGGTGCTTGGATAATTCGCACTGTTCAAGGGTACCAAATAGAGCTACTCGATGCCCCCTGTCAAATGACTCCCCCTGCTCCTCTCCATTTTTCCCTACAAGAACAATCTTTTATAGATTCAGAACTACAAGAACTTTTGGCCAAGCAGGCCATTGCTGTGGGCTCCTTCGTCCCCGGAGGTTTTTGCAGCAATGTCTTCTTGGTTCAAAAGAAGGGAGGAGGACAGAGATTAGTGCTAAATCTCAGGGAGTTCAATCGTTTTGTAGTGTACAGACATTTCAAGATGGAAGGGATCCATCTGTTAAGAGACTTATTGCTCGAAGGGGACTGGATGGTCCACCTAGATCTGAAGGATGCTTACCTTACGGTACCCATTTGTCCCTCCCATCAGAAATATCTCAGTTTCAGTGGAGGGGACAATGGTTCCTGTACCTATCCCTCCCTTTCTGCCTTTCCTCGGCACCGTGGGTGTTTACCAAACTGTTGAGGCCGGTGACCTCACGGCTCCGAGAGATGGGCGTGCGCATGATCGTGTATCTCGACGACATGCTTCTTTTAGCCCAAGATCCCACACTGTTGGACACCCATTTAAAATGGACAATCTCACTACTGCAAGAGTTGGGGTTTGTGATCAACTCCAAGAAATCCATGATTATACCGTCCCAAGTAGTAGACTTCCTAGGATTCCAAATAGATTCAGTGAATGCTCAGTTGCTCCTCCCTAACTTCCAAGATCAAGTCTATAAAGAGGGAGATTCGAGCAACCCTGGCAAAACAGTTGATCTCGCTGAGGTCCCTGGCGAGAATTGTAGGTCTCCTTTCATCGTTGATTCAAGCGATTTTCCTGGGACCTCTTCACTACAGAGCGCTGCAGCGCCTCAAGATTCACTATCTACAGCAGAGATTCTCACACGATCACATGATCGCTCTGTCTCTAGACACGCAAGAGGAACTACAGTGGTGGTTAACACACATGGAGGCATGGAAAGGCAAAGCCAATTTCAGAGCCTCTCCCGATGTTATTATCGAGTCGGATGCCAGTCGTTGGGGCTGGGGGTCAAGGTGCGGAGACTTTACCACCGGCGGGCGATGGTCCGCAGAAGAATTACGATTACACATCAACTGTCTAGAGTTGATAGCAGGCTCTTTTGCGATCAGGTCAATTTCCCCTCTGAAGAGCAATTGTTGCATCCTCCTGCGGATGGACAATGTGTCTGCAGTGCGATACATCAATCGCCTAGGAGGGACCAAATCTCGTCTCCTGGCCAACATTGCGAGGGCGTTTTGGCACTTCTGCCTGTCACAGAAGATCAGGGTTGTAGCAGAGTACATTCCCGGCAAGAGCAATCAAGTGGCGGATTGGAACTCCAGGTTTCTGAGAGATTTCAGCGACTGGAGGCTCCATCCTTCCGTGTTTCTCGAGATCATGAGTATGCAAGGCCCCTGTTTGATAGATCTTTTTGCATCACGCCTCAATGCTCAGCTTCCCAGGTTCTACAGTTGGAGACCAGATCCGATGGCGCTGGGAACGGATGCCTTTCTCCATCAGTGGGGTTATCACAGAAATTATGCCTTTCCTCCTTTCGCGCTGATACCGAGAGTAGCAGCTCAGGTCCGGAGACAGGCAACGTCCTTAGTTTTAGTCACACCATTATGGAAGACACAATCGTGGTTTCCGACTTTGTTGGAGCTGTCAGTGGATCTTCCATTCCGATTACCTGTGTTTCCGATGCTACTCCAGGACCCAGTGGGCTCTCCACACCCCCTGGTCCTTCAGAACCAGTTAGCGCTCATGGTCTGGACGCTCTCCAGAGACATGAACGAATTGAGGGCCTTTCTTTGGCGGCTGCCGAATTTATACAACAGGCTTGGGCTCCATCCACCCGCAAGCGATATTCTGCATCATGGAAGCGATGGATGGGTTGGTGCCTTCAACGACAGGTGGATCCCGTGGGATCTGATTTAAAGGAAGTATTAGGAAGTATTTTTGTCGGAATGTGCTGAATCAGGTCTGTCCTATAGGTCTGTTAATAATTTCAGGTCAGCTTTATCTGCAGGACATAATCACATTGATGGGAAACCAGTGGGAATGCATCCATTGGTGTGTAAGTTGTTGAAAGGCATCAGAGTTGCTTGTCCACCTCGTCGCAGGTACACTACGTTATGGGATGTTTCTAAAGTTCTTTCTTTGTTGGAATCTTGGCCAGACAATAAAGACTTGTCTTTAAAGCAAGTATCTGCTAAACTTACTATGTTGTTGTGTCTTATTTCCTGTAGAAGAGTGTCTGATGTTCATGCTTTAGACTTGGCAGGAAGGGTTTTTTCTCCCCAAGGTGTTTCTTTCCTCATCTCAAGGAGGACTAAGACGATGTCCCGTACAATTGAGTATCCCACTTTTCCTCATAATGAGAAATTATGTGTTTTTTAAATGCTTGAATATGTATGAGGAACGTACTTTAGCTCACAGATTGGACCCCCTGGGTCAGTTGTTCTTGGCAATTCAAAAACCGTTTCGTCCAGTCTCAGCGGCCACTCTGGCACGTTGGGTCAAGTGGGTGATGGCTGAAGCTGGTATTGATATTTCTGTGTCGGGTGCGCAGTCCACTAGAGGTGCCATGGCCTCTAAGGCCTTTATTATGGGTTCTCGGTTAGAAGATATTTTAAAAGCTGCAGATTGGTCTTCGGACTCAATGTTTAAAATTTTCTTCAATCCGATCTGGGTTTAATCCACTCATCATTCTTTAGCTCACTCCACCACCCCAGTTCAGACACATGGCCATAGCGCAAACTGCCCGACTCGCGCTCATGCGGGGAACAGTCCAGCCCGAACTGCCAAGCCATGTCTTCCCGGGACCGGAAAGTCAGCATCCTGGGACCGGCGCTGGCATTCCAGCGTCATCAGCCAGGCTTGCTTGAATCCAGGTGCAAAAGTGAGCAAGGGACCCACGCGCTGCGCATACCCCCCGCCAACTTAGGGCGAACAAAGCTGACAGACAGGTGAGGATGACGTGGCCGAACGTTTGAGCCAATCAAACACTCACCCCCAGCCAACTCGATCTGGGTTTGGGAATCCATCATCATTCTTTAGCTCACCTCCACCACCCCAGTCCAGACATGGCCATATGCAAATCAGTCTGACCCTGTGCCTCATGCGGGAACAGTCCAGCCCGAACTGCCAAGCTGATGTCTTCCTGGACCGGGAAACAAGCATCCTAGGACCGGTTTCTGGCATTCCAGCCGTCATCAGCCAGGCTTGCTTGAATCCAGTGGCAAAGTGAG
>CAWUFW010027625.1:0-25779 GCA_963921515.1 Calotriton arnoldi | reverse complement strand
GGTCTAGTTATGCAATAAGAACTCACCTGCGCCTCCCCCAAATATGCATCGTCCTTCGGTTTATAAAAAATAAAGACACTCCAAGTTAGTTCATTAAAAAACAGTAACAAACCATTTCAAATATGAATGTATACAAAGACGATGAACCATTTACATTTAATCCAAAGGGTCAAAGCCATCAGATTCCAGATTGATCCAGTAATACAAAAACTAATTTAACGGTCTCAGCCTACTGGAGAGAAATATACATTTGATAAATCACTTGACAAATCGTGCAATAAAGGCACTCAGATTTGTAACCATCTCAATAACGAGGGCATAGAATAACTGGCCCATCACCAAAATATAACAGAGGTGAATGTACCAGTGTGCTTTTTAAGGGGATCCTTTTGTTTCCAATTAAAGCCTAGAGCCAAAACCTAGGCAATTTCACATCAGAGATCGATCTGCTCTTGTCTGATCTTTTAGGAGTACGGAACATAAACCAGGCAACATTGAACCCATGTCATCGGCAGGGTGTAGTCCTGTGTCCCTCCTCGTAGGGAGTATCCATGCCAGGTAAGGTCTGATATGAGAACTGTCCAAATATATATAATGAAAGCCATCCAGCCATTCAATCCTTTCCAACATTCAGACTGTTATGCAAGTAGGATTGATGGAATTTAGCTGTAAAAAGATATCAGCAAACATCACCTTGTATCAAGTCTCCTTACCTTGAATACTAATTATCATTTTACTCAAGTCACACCTAAAAGGCTCCCATGCCATATCATTTATGTCCATACCAAAGTCTTGGACCATCCTATTGTTTTATGCCAATTGGAAATCTGGAGATGCCTCATTAAAATAGTTTAAATACTAGTGATTATGCCTTTCAATCCCACATAAATAGTGCTATATTTCTTGAAAGGTGTTTAAAATTAATTGAAGTATATCTTTGGGGCAGTGGTTAAAGTTAGGGCCTCATTACGATGTTGGGCGGAAACATTGCGCTCAAAATCGGGATCCGACCAACTCGCGGTCGCAGTTCCGCATGACCGATTACGATGATTCCGAACACCGTTCGGTCGGACTCCCATTGACTCCTTTAGGAGCCCGCATTCCGACCGACAACACTGGCTCCTAGGGGGAAAATGGGTGTCTGTCGAAAACCCTGCACCCTGTCTTGGGCACCCCTTGGTGCCTGCCACAGAGTGCATGGTTTTAAAGGAGGGTCCCTAAGGTACCCCCATCGCCCCCTACCGGAGGCCTCTGGATGAATGGGGGCCTGCTAGGAGCCCCCAAAGTCAGTTTCCGACAGCCTTTTCGTGATGGACAGACCAAGTCGGAAAGGCTGTGGGAATCTGACATCGTAATCGGTCGTGCGGAAACGCTGTCTGTAGAGCTGTACGATTCAGCTTCGACCGACACGGATTCTCCTAGGCCAGTTGGAACTGATTCAGAATGTCCAAACGGTTTCCCTTCCGACCACGAACATCGTAATCGGTCGGGCAGATTGGATTCTGACCGAGTCAGGCGGATGGGTTCTTACATGGTCTAGGGGAATCCGACTTTAGGTCGGAGGGTTTCCGCCTGACATCGTAATGAGGCCCTTAGTCGCCTACCCACTACATCCCACACCATCATTATTGTGTTGATTGGGATGCACAAACAAGAATGAGGGCCTGTCTGCACCCTCAAAGCACCCTCTAGAAATAGCCTGTTCCATGTGGGGCCATAATTTATCTTTCGCTCGGGGGGACTAATCCAATAGGATCCAGGTGCTACTTTGTAGTAATTCAAGAATCCTGGCATTCCCAGACCGCCTTTTGAATTGGCCTTTCAATAACTTCATATAATCAAATAATAAAATAAACATTGTTCACCCATTTGAAATAATAAAAAAACACATTGCTTAACCAAGGTAAGGAGTGCCTGGAAAAGGTAAAGGATCTTTGGGAGAGGGTGTAGATCAACTTCTTAATATCAATGGGGCTTAATGTCGAGGTTAAGGTATTGTGACAACAAAAATATCAAATTAGGGAATATTAGGGGTAAGTATTTCTTGTCTTTTAAAAATAATATCAAAGTTGAAAATATTGATTTTTAATAAATCAAGGTATTTAATGATATTTTGTATACTATTTAATTAGACATATTTGTGAAAATGAGATTGTTATTAATAATACAAAATATAGCATAAAGCGTTTACATTTTTTTGGGTTGTTAGGTTTCATTGAGGTATTGGATGGATAATGGTTTATTAAATCGTATTATTTTTGCATGTTTTTGATGGTCTAATTAATTTTGTTGTAAGCATATGAAATTTGTATTGCTATATTTAAGTATTGTATTAACTTGTATTACTGGTTTATTTGCAGGATTGTTGGTTTTATTCTGGGATAGGGTGGGTGATATTTTAAATTGAAAAAATATGTAAAAGCAAATCAATATAGGTTTTATGATAAAAATGGTTTAAAATATTTGTAATAATATGTAGTTTCAAATTAATTAAAATATGCATTATTTTAAAAATATTAAATTTATAAATAATAAACAAATATTTAATATTTTAAATGTGTTTCTGTTTTTAGCATTCGTAATAATTGTCTATTTTGATGATTGCATTTTATTTTATTTTATAAATATTAAAGTATTATTTTAACATGTATTAAAGCCATAAAATGCATTAATAATATTTAATATTGTTTAAATACATAAATCATATTTTAAAATGACTTGAAAATTTACAATATGTGTAAGACTTGATTTATTTGAATAAGTATTGTTTTACAAATATAGTTTTATTTTTGATTGTGAATTTCCCAATTGCATGTACTAACCTCAATGTTCGTGACTCAGGACTTAAATTAGTATAGGTGCACCCAATTTATATGCACTTATCACATTTTTTGTTGGACTGGATTTAGGATAGTAAGCATGCCTGCCCCAATTATTTGCACTTACCTCTTTGTTTGTTGGACTGGAGTTAGAATGAAAAACCTGCCCCAAATTATAAGCATGTATCCTTGCCTCAATTATTATTGGGCTGGAGTTAGATTAGTTTATTTATTAATTAATTCATTTATATAAGTTTTATATAGAGTTAGCTAGACCCGTAGGTGTTAGAGCGCTTCACATGATCGTGATAGAATACAGTAACGCAGTCATGCAATGTACATGCGAGGCAAGAGTTCAATAGATAATGGTACCCATCAAAGGTGCTAGTAGAGTGACCAACACTAGAGACACAATTCGAGAGGATCTAAAAGTCAGAAAAGCAAATGAACCGCTGCTTCAGATAGAGGGTCTAGATCTGATCAAGTGATAATTTACTAAGATCCGTAAAGTAGGAGTGAAAGTAGTTGTTGAGGAGGAGGAGTTTCAGGTTTCTCTTGAAGCAAGGGAAGGAAGGGTTGCATCGAAGGTCACACGGTAGGGAGTTCCATATGCTTGGAGCATTTCCCCAAAAAAGAGCGCAACTTGGTTGCTGTCTTTTTTAGAATGGGAGGTAGGAGCAGAAGAGCATTGGAGCTTCTCAATGATCTAGTAGTCCCTGCTTTTGACAGCTTGCTCTCTAAGTAGTTTGGTGAATGAGAGTGAAGGGCTTTGTGGCTGATACATGCAGTCTTGTAGGTGCATCTTCCTTCAATGGGAAGCCAGTTGAGGCTCTTGAGTACAAGAGTGATGTGTTCAAACCATTTAACGTCTGCGATGAGCCGGGCTGCCATGTTAAGAAGTGATCTCAGGGGGGCGAGGTGAGTTTTCGGCGTCCCAGTGAGAATAGCATTACCATTGTCTAGTTTAGAGAGGACCAATGATTGCACCACAATCTTGAAATCATCGGCGGGAATAAATAGTTTAAGTTTCTTGAGGTTTTTGAGTGTGTTCAGCGCTCCTTTTGCTGTATTCTTGATGTGCTCTTTCATTGACGTTTTGTTGTCCAGGACGAAGCCAAGGGATTTTGCGGAGTTGGATAGAGTAAGAGAGCAATTTAAAGCATTTAGGTTGATGAGCCATTCGTGTATTGGAAGGTGGTTACTTTTGGGGGAGAAAAGAATTACTTCTGTTTTGATGGGGTTTAGATTTAAGTGATTAGAGTAAAACCAGGATTGTAACTTGTTCAATGTGTCGTTAAGATGTTGAATGTCACTGGATGATTTGATTTTGTAGTAAAGTTGAGTGTCATCAACATATAGGTGGTATTTGATACCTGCCTGTTTCAAGATGACTGATAAGGGTTCCATGAAGAGACTGAAAAGGGAGGGGGATAGAACTGAGCCCTGAGGAACGCCATGATTGATCCGAGTGGGTTTAGACAGGCAAGAGTTGATTTTGATTTATTATGAGCAGTGTTGAAGCATTTTGAAGAACCATTCAAACCGAAACGCAACTTCAAAGATTCAAGAAGGGCTGGGTGATTAACCATATCAAATGCAGCTGATAGGCGCAAGTAGGATAAGTAGGCGTGTCACCCTTGTCTAAGGCTCTGTGAATGTCATCAGATATATTCAGCATGGACGTATCAATACTACAGCCTTTCCTAAACCCGGATTGGAAGGTGTCAAGGAGGGAGAATTTTCGTATATGATGATGAAGTTGCTGTAAGACACATTTTTCCAAAGTCTTGGCAAGGAACGGGAGGTTGGAGATAGGTCTGAGGTTGTTGAGATCGTTGGGGTCAGCCAGGTGTTTTTGGGAATGGGTGTGATTTGTCCTAATTGGAGAGAGATTGGAACACAACCCGTGGTGAGAGATGCGTTTATGATGAGAGTCCAGAACAGGGCGCTGATGTGGCTGAGATTTTTCACCATCGTGGATGGGGGGGAATCCTTGGTGTGGGCCATTGGCTTTAGATTCATGATTATATTGAAGACTTCCTTTTCAGTCAAGGATTTGAAGTCCGACGTTAGTGTTGTTTTTCAGTTTGGCAAGACTCAGGAAGTCGTTAGTTCCTTTTGTGGTCGTTTGGTCAGCAAAGGAATCTGGAGGTGGAACAGCCGCGAGGGGATGTGGGATGGTGAAGGTGCAAAGGACGGAGGATGGAGAGGAGACTTGTAAGAAGGATTGCTCAATTTTTGCGACTTTGTCAGCGAAAAAGCTAATGATTTCTTCACATTGTTCGTTTGCGGCGATTACAGCAAGGGGGGGTCGCTGATGTAGTTTGTTGTTTAACAATGTTAAAGAGCTCCCTGGGCCTGTTTTTTGCATGGTCCAGTTGGTTGCGGAAGAAGGAGACTTTTTCTCTAAAGATGTGTTTTTTGTATGACAGCCTTGTTGTTCTAAGTAGTGCTAGGTGATTAGTTGAGGGGTTTTGTCTCCATGTCCTATCTGCTTGTCTGAGATTTCTTCTTTCGCTGTTGAGATTGGAATTAAACCAAGCTTTTTATTTTGAAGATCTTAATTGTTTTAGTTTAGGCAGGGCCACTTGGTCGAGAACATTCGAGGTCGATGAGTTGTAGTATGACGTGAGCTCTTCTGCGGTAGACAAGAGGGGGAGACGCTGTAGTTGATCACGAATTTTGCATTCAAGTTCAAGAATTGGGACTTGTTTGATATTTATGGTTAACAGCTTAGGTTTCTTAAGAACATCAGGGCGGGGTCTGGTAGGGTTATTGATGTTGAAAAGAATAAGATGGTGGTCAGATCAGTCAATAGGTGAGATGGAGCTAATGGAGGTAAGGTCGTTTTTTCGTTATAATCGCGTCAAGGGTGGAGACTTTGATGTGAGTTGGTTCCTTACAGAGTTGAGGTAGGTGGTTAATTTCCAGGAGGTTTGTGAGTAGTCGGATTGAGGTGTCTACTGTTTTGTTCCAATAGATGCTTAAATCTCCCAAGAACACATCCTTCGTGTCTGTTGGGGCAAACCGAGTAATTAGGTCTGAGAACTCTTCTGCAAAGAGGGCTTGTTCACCAGGAGGATGGTACATGGTGTGGAATTTGATAGGATGGGAACTTTTGTTTATAAGTTCCACCCCGTGGTATTCGAAGGTTGAGTATTCTGCCTTTCTTAAAGAGGAGAGTTGAATTCCTATTTTGTGAATTATGGCTAGACCCCCACCCGATCCTTTATGTCTGTCCTGCCTACAACTGCACACTTAATTTCAATATATGCTAACGATATTCTGCTTTATTTACGTGATTTGACTGCTGACATTGCACCTCTCCCCACTATATTTTCCACATTTGAAAGTATTTCGGGCCTTGCCATTAATCCACGGAAATCAAATGCTTTTTATTTTCATGACGGAATCCACCCAGATATGACACAATTTGGTAATTATACCTTACCCGTAGCACCCGCTACATTCAAGTATTTAGGAATACAAGTGTACAGGGCACAGGCGGATCAACTAGAAGGCAACCTGTTAAAGGCCATCACCGCTTTACGCTCGAGTGTGGCCTTCTGGATATCCCTGCCGCTATCGGTGATGGGGCGGATTGCCATATCAAAGATGGTGGTGCTTCCCCGTTTATTATATTTTTTCGTGAATTTACCACTGGCGGTCCCGCACTCAATCTTCTGTGCCTTGGACACTATCCTCATAGAACTCATATGGGGTAAGGGCCGCCGGAGAGTAAGTCTTCGGAAAGTACAACTAGAGTCCCATAGGGGAGGTCTGGGAGCCCCTGATTTCAGAGCCTATTACTATGGCTGTCAACTCCAGTGGCTGTCCTACTGGACAGCGGGTAGGAACCTACAAGACCCCGGGACATAGATCGGGGCAAACTACATTCCTTACTCTTACCAAAAGCTAAAATCCCCTTGGAAGGGCCTCCATTACTTAAGACCGCATTGCAATGTTGGAGAAAGGCGCTGCGTTATACTTCAGGAACAACTCCCTATGCGACTAATATCCCATTACTGGGCATCCCCATCCTTGGGGGTGTGCTAACAAAGGCCAGACTACATGCCTGGGCGGAGACCGGCGTGAAGGAAGTCAGGCTGTTCTTTGGTGATGGCAACCTTCTTGATCACAACACATTCATACAAACCACTGGGGCACCAGACCGCTTATATCTGACACACACGGCTGTATCTCACTATATCAAGAAGACATGGGCGCCAGAACGCAGGGAACCTCCACAACACGGACTGGTCCATTTACTGTATTATATGGGGGAAGGGGGCCATCTAGTTAAATGGTTGTACACAGGTATTAGAGCGCAAGTATCCATCGCCCTTACTGATCTTAGAACAAAATGGGAGACGGATGCAAACACAGAACTCACCGACAAAGCCTGGGCGAGCATGTTGGAGCATCCCAAACGGGTATCCCGTAACGCTAAACTTAAATTTATCCAAACAATGATATTACATAGATCTTACTTAACCCCAAAGAGAATACACCGTATGTTCCCAGAGGCCCAACACTGCTGCCCCCGATGCAAGGGAGACAAGGCGGACTTTGTCCATATGTTATGGGCCTGTCCACGTCTCCATGATTATTGGGACGGAATACGGCAGTCACTGCGAGAGGTTACGCACCTAACTGTATAGGAAAATATCCTGGAGTGCCTCTTGGGTCTCCGCAAACGCACTACAGCATAGAAGGTACAGTTGAGGTTCCTGGCCCTTGCCCTTATATTGGCCGTAAGAACAATCACCATGAGATGGAAATCACCTAGAAGTCCATTATTGACTATATGGCAGGAAGATGTGATACAATGGGGCAGTGCCGAAGGTACGGTACTTAGAAGAGAAGAGGTAAGGGGTATGCGGAAACACCCTATTTCTATGGATTGGGATATCATGATGGAAGACTTTAAACAGCTGGACTTTATACCCACACATAACAACCCCACGCAATAGCAGACCTAAATATTCTAGGACCGTACGCCAGAGATCTTCACAGGCCCTAGTCACGACACCATCATACTTAAGCAGTAATGAGAAAATAATGATATATAGATAACTTTAATAGGCTACTAAACATATAAGTAATGGCAGACCAGGAGGGAGGGTAGAGGGAGGGGGGATGTTATATAAGTTATAAATGTTATGTTATTAATGTTGAAGGCATACTATGTGAAACTACTCTAGGAGAAATATTGCATTTCCAGAATACACAAAGCCACCTTATAGATGCAGTGGTGGATATATAATCAGGAACAACTGCAATTGAATTACCTGTTCAGCATACCACTTTATATTGTGCATGATGGGGAGAACATCAAACAGATAAAATGCCATTAGTATTACATGTATCACACTGCAATGATATCTTGGCAAGCAATAAAGTATGTTTAAAAAAAAAATGTCTGTCCTGCCTAATGATGGTGTACCCGGGTGGGGTTAGCAGGTCAAGTATAGGGGTGGCGTGGTCATTAAACCAGGATTCTGTGAGGAAAGCAATATCTATTTCTTTTCTGATTATAGATTCAGCGATATCAGTAGCGTGCTTGGCTGCTGATCTACAGTTGAGGAACATGCAAGATAGAGGGCAAGGATTATCCTTGAGGAAGGAAGAGTTTGAATGGTGGTGAGTTGAGCTGGTGGTCTGGGCTCATTTATTGTTGAGGGTAATCTA
This sequence comes from Calotriton arnoldi, assembly GCA_963921515.1. Taxonomy (NCBI): domain Eukaryota; kingdom Metazoa; phylum Chordata; class Amphibia; order Caudata; family Salamandridae; genus Calotriton; species Calotriton arnoldi. The sequence goes on along the minus strand of CAWUFW010027625.1, from coordinate 17,269 downwards.
TTTGTGCTGACAATTACTGGGATAGTGGAGGGGGGTTGAGAAGATTTAGTCAGGTGCTTCGTAATGTAGGATTCACTGAGAGGAGTGGCTTCAAGATCAGAAAGGGTGCATTGGGCATGATGGGGTCTGTGGGCCAGATGACTTGAAGGAGTGAAGTGCCAGGTGATATATTGTGAGGCTGAGATGGGTGCGCCAGTGAGTGGGGGTACTTTAGAACTCTTGGGGGTGTGATAGCTGGGTAGCTTGGCCTGTTGAGAGATGTCATGTCTTAGGTGAGCTATGTCATTAGCCAGGGAGTCAAGTTTCTGTTCCAAATGGGACAAATTCTGAGTGAAAATGTTTTTGACACTATCATCAATGCACGAGGGAGGATGTCAGTCAAGTCCTTGGAGACGCGGAGCAGACCGTGCTTTAATTTACTGTCTCTCATTTACTGTCATAGTCGAGTAGATTACCCGGTCACCGCTATGCCCTTCTGTGAAAAGAATTAGTCTGCATCATGGCATTTCCACAAGTCATTTTCTCTAGTCCTTCCAACTCTTCGAGTGCGACATACTCAGCTGTCTCCATGACAACACTGCGCCGGCTGGCTACGTGCACGCCGCATCATGGCAAGACCTGACACCTGCAACTGACGCATTGACGTGCACTTCTTTAAATTCCTTCACTCTACACGCACATGTGTCACGTAATCAGTTACCGACTCATACGGTCGCTGATACGACATGCGCGCTAATGGCTGCGCGTTGTCCCTTTCTCTTACGGCTTTCTCCTTGATTTTTAGCCATGACTGATTCCCACAGTTGTTTCAACTGATACAGATAATACGCGTTTCTAACAATTTCAGATCTGATGCTTAAGCCAATTGGGCTCAACGTACGTTGTTTAAGTCATTATACACATGATGACGCTTGTCTTCTTGCAAGCAGCGTTCATGAGCCTTGCTGTCTAGCACTTTTATTATTCGGTTTTTCGCACTGACAACTCAAGTCAATTAAGCCGCATTCTTTGCAAAACCAAGCTCATGGTCCTTCTACAATTTATACACTATAGTCTCCTTTTAATTTAATTTCAGATCTACTGCATAAATAATGGAGACCTCCGGCATTAACATAGCCTGGGCCTCCTGAAGGTAATATGCACGCTGTTCGAGAGCGGCGCCTTGCTTCACCCCACACAATTTTACCACACTAAAGTGCATCACATCTGATTTTAGATTATGCTTTGGCTCACAGACTCCGGTTCCTTTCTCAAAACGCTGGTGCCTGTACATTGGGAAATTCCTCATATACACGTGCGTTGTTCAAGTAAAAGGTAGGCACCATTCCCGCTTAATCCCTCCTTCTTACCAAGCCACCCTTTTCCCTCTTAATTCCTTTCCCTTTGATTACAGTATCCAACCTGACGGTGGAATCAGTCTTTGGCTATCAATCTCATCACGTGAAAACAATAACCACTATGATTGGTAGGTCATTTAGACCAACCTTTCTGTAATTGGTTTTCCCCCTTTGAAACATACCTCACTCATTCTTTGAATCATTTTTGCCCATATAGGCTGTCCTCTGTCCTGAAGAAGACCTGCAGTGACGTTGGTCTAGTAACTCACGTTCCTAGGTCGAAACTTCGACGCCTTATACCAATCTATGCCCTACGCTCTCCTCGCCCTAAAGTAGAGAAAGGACTCTGATCAGGGACTTTGAGATTATTCTGTATAGGGACGGATGTTATTTGATTCATATATTGTACATATTGTTTTATAATCTTTACACTGTATATATGGTACTCACTTTACCACTTTGACACTTCTTGATCACTTATTCACCATTAAGTCACGCATTTGTTTTTTCAATGAAAAATATGTCTATGTGACAGCCCTGCTTGTACCAAAAAGAAAAAAGAATAAGATACTAATTGTGTAAATCAAACAATAATTCTCTTGGTGTGTTTCTTGATAGATATTCATTATGGAACGCTAAGTATTTGGTTACCCGGCAGACCCATTTGTAGTCTATTTCATAAACGCCCAGGTTCTGAGGGACACAGGGTTACCCCTTTACAGTTCATATATATTAATATGTGTGAGTTCCTTATCATTGGGACTAGGCTTGTGGCTAGCCCGTATGGGTTGAGTAGGGAAGTCAATGGGAGGGAGGGGTGCGTCGGCTATGGGTATAGGTGTAGCAGGTCTCGTGATGAGGTCCAAGCTGCTACGTTTGTGGTGCCCAATGTTGCGGTTCCAAACTGAGAGATTGCTGGTTAGGGTGGGCAGAGGTGTCGACCCACTGGAAGACATACGCGTGCTGTGAGTGTTGGAGGGGGAAGTAAGGATACTGGTTAGGTACCTGGGTAGCTCCGGCCCAGAAGGTGAATTGGAGGGTGGGAGAAGTCGGGTGGTTCATGGGAACGAGTCAGAGGTCGTGGGGATGGAGGCAAAGGATCCAGATCTCCCTGCGGTGATAGTCTCGAAAATGGATATATCAATTTCACCTCTAAAAGAAAAGGAGGGGGACATCGTCAGTTTTGTTCCGTAAGTCTTGGTCACTTGCAGGAGGAGAAAGAAGATGTTTTTCCATTTTATTGGGCGTTTGGAATAGAAGACGAAATTCATTTTCTTGGTGCCATTGGACAAATTGTGGTAGGTATCCGCAATTAGAGTTTCCGGGTGTTGTTTCAGAAGTTTGGGTTTGAGATTCTTCTTTGCATTCTTTGAGACATTTATAGCATAATCGATAGTTCATGAGTTAGGACCATATCCGACCAGTGTTGTGTCGCGAGGTTTATGGGGGAACATTGTAATCAACATAATCGTGGCTGGTTTCCAGTTGACGGTGCAACAAACGGGAGTGCGACCGAGGTTAGAGACCAGTGAGTTGAAGGAGTAACGAAGAGTGAGGAGCCATAGGGAGGTGAGTAGTGTAATTGAGCCCAGACAGTAAGGTACCATCACAAGGAGCAAGTAAGATTTTGAAGAAAGTACATAAAAATCATAGACACACAGATAATGTAGTTCCAAGTTCCTCCAGCAAAATCCAGTATTACAAGGTAGCCTTCAGTTTTTATGCCTTCCCCAAACTTTATGCACCTACACCAAAGACAACCCTCCCAAATTATTAACTTTCCCCTTTACCCCACTTTTTTCACTGTTGATTGAATTTGAATTAGAAGAGTAAATCTGCCACCCACTAGATGTAATTTTCCCAATTTTAGTTGGAGTGGAGTTGGAATAGAAAGCCTGCCCCCTCCAACTAGATGCGTTTTCCTCAATTTTAGTTGGAGTGAAGTTGGAATAATATATCTGATAACGCATCTCCCCTTTCAAATTTATGCACGTTCTCCATTGTTAGTTCGACTGGAGTTAGTAAATCAGACTCTAATGTTAGTTGGAAGTTAGGGCCTGATTAAGACTTAAGGATTGGGTAATAGGCCGCAACGGCAGCGCCCTGCTCCCACACCGCCAGAGTCGACTGTCACCCGCCCACCAGATTACGAGTCATTTTGTGGTCTGGTGGGTGGGCGGTGTGGCGGTCCTGCATTGGTGTAGTTCAAAGTCTCATATGTAAGCCTTTGAACTGCAGTGCCGAGGGAGTGCCAAAGCAAGTTCCTGCACAGCATGGACTTTGCAGTCCATGCCGTGCAGGAACTGGGGTGCATGCACACTGGGGGGCATGCCATGTGCCCCCCCCCCTGCATGCACCTCCATGCACAGGGGTGCGAGGGGGCCCTGTAGAGCCCCCTTACTTTTCTGAACACCACACTTTTTATGGCGGGATCACTGCTATGAAAAGTGTGGAGGTCAGGAAAGTCATATTATGCTTGGCGATGCCAAAGCAGCACCACCAGCATGTTGCTGCCCCAGACCGCCGCGCCAACGCCGAGGGATCGCGGATCCCCAGCGGTTGCGACAGGCCCATGGTGGTCCAACTGCTGAAGTTTTAATACGGCAGTTTGGACTGCCGGTGCGACAGTAGCTGCCACGCCACAGCTGGTTTGGCAGTTCTATGGACTGCCAAACCCGTTATTAGGCCCTTAGTTAGAATAGTAAATCGTACCCCTCACAAATAAACACACTTTCCCCAATTTTAGTTGGACTGCAGTTAGAATAGTAAATTGGGTCTCCTAAACATATGCAGTTTCTCAAATGTTAGTTGGATTAGAGAGAATAATAAATCTGAAACCCTACTCTCAAAGAATGCACTTTTCCCAAATTTAGTTGCACTGGATTAAGAATAATAAATTCAACCCTCCAGAGACATACACTTTCCATAGTTTTACTTGGGCTGGAATTTAAATAGTAAATCTTATCCCCCAAATCTATGCACTTCCTACAATTTTAGTTGGATTGGAGATACAATAGTACATTTGAGTGCCCCTAAGTAGATGCACTCTCTCCAATCATGGACGTAGATTCACCAAAATGACAGGGGTAGCAAACATCACAGGACCCCAGACCCTGATGTTGTTCAGGAAGGAATGTCACTTGACCCTGACACCACAATTGAGGATTTGTGCTGCATAGTATCCTAAAGTAATGCAACGTTGTGCTATGCGCTTCTTTGCATTATTTTGAATTCATGGATGGTGCATGGGTGTTCCCATGCAACCACCCATGTGTTTTGACACAAATCTATATCTACAAACATTCTCAGACAGGAATTTGTGCTAAAATCTTATGCCTCCTCTAGGGAGGTATAACAAGAATGTTTTTTCATTTCTGCTAATTTTTCCAACTTTGCATGTGTGCTGCACTGTACAGCACTAGGCCTGGGAGTGAAATTCCGCTCCGCTTGCGGAGTGTGAGGAGATTTTCCCACTCCGCGCTCACTAGCATTAAGTTGGCAAGCATGAGCGGGAAAAATCTTACTCCAGACCACCTACCGGTGGGATTTCTCAATGCGGGCGGTCGCAGATGGCCGCTACAGCTCGCGTTGAGAAACCTTCCGTTCGCGTTGAGGAAGCTGCCATTCGAGTAGAACATCTACTCGAGCAGCAGAAAGAAGTAGGGCTCTCTTGTGCTGCGCATGGTGAGTTCGCACTGATTTTCCAGCATGGGACAAACACCCGGCGCTAAAAATCAACGTGAACAGCATGACCTTATGCACTCCACTGCTTGCAGAACTTCGTGTAGCGCGGCAACATTTTTGGGTCACTTCGCGGAGTTCCACGTAGCAGAACTCCGTGAACTTCGCCCAGTACATACAGCACACATACAAGTAGGAAAAGTCTTAAAGCACAGTTGTTGTACTTGAACAGAACCCACACACCCATGCACTACGGCATAAGGGTGTGTGTGCTGGGCATGGCTGCCAAAAGTCTGCCAGAGCATGCAGAGAGGAAAAATGCACCTGATCTTGTTAGATATTTTTTTCTCTCGCGCTTTGATATAAAGCAGCGCAGCAAATTTGGTGCAGTGATGCCTTGCATCAAAGGATAAAAAATCTGTGCCTCAGTCTCACACAATCTCACTCACTGTCACTTGACTCTCACTCACTTTCACTCACACCCACCTACTTAAACATTCAGACACCCTTGCTCATGCATATACATGCTATCTCTCACTGAAATACTCACATGCAAGCACTCCTACAAATTACATTTCAACCATTTTTACCTCGACAGATGCCATAAAGATCCTCAGTGTGATCCATTTTTTATTACACTAATAGTGAATAATAGAATATTATTCACTATTAGTAGAATGAAAAACGGGCAGACAAGAAACAAGGCAGACACACCCCTGTGTTCTTGGTACTGATTTTGCCATCTCTGAGGTCAGGGGTCGCAAAGCCAGTGCCTGGGTCACATCTGCACCCTTGGCAACCTCTAAATGACCTCCATCTCTCCAATGTAAGTTGGACTAGAGCTAGAAAAGCACAAGTAATTCCCACAAGTAAAATATATTTTTATCCATTTTATGTTATACATTTATTGAATGATTTTGAACTACTTATAGTTTTATGTTTACATTGGATTTTGTTATGGTTCTTTAAGTTTTACATTTGGTTATTTTTGTTTGGGTGAATAGTGTGTAAAACATTTTTATAAATATTTTTTTCCCTTTTGTTAATGTATTTGTTTTGCTATTTATCTTAATGCATTACATTTTTTGATTTATTGAAATTATTTTAAAAAAATCTTTCCAATTTTGTGCATTTCAAAAAACGTATTTTACATTAAGCATAAATTAAAATGTATTTTTTGTGATAATATTTAAATTTATGTTTATGTTTTGATAAATAGATGTGTACAAAATTTAATTTACAATGCTTATAATTGTTCAATTTATTTATTTATTTATTTTTTTACTCTCTTCACTCTTCTTTTTTTTATTTTTTATAATTTTTTATTTTGTGCATACAAATATAAGCAAGAAAAAAAAAAAAAAAGCAAAATAACAGTAATTAGCAATTTCAAAACATAGCACATGGCTACAGAAACATATAAGATATACCGAACAGAGACAAAAAAGAATGCAGCAATAGAAAGTATGCACATTTTGAGTTTTTTAACAGCCATCCCCCCACCCCTTCCACCCTAGGCACCTTCCCCCCCGGGGTTGGACAAAGTCTAGGTCAAAATCAAAATCACAATCAGTTGGCCTGATACCTCTCGAGCCAAGATCTCAGCGGAGCCCAAATTTTTTGTCCTTTGGATCGGGCCCTCAGTCCCCTTTTTGAATAAATTGCTTTCTCAAAATGATAGTTTGCCAATAGTCGGGACAGCCATTGATGAAAACCAGGGGGGATTGAATCCAACCAGGCGGAAGCTAGGCAGAGCCGAAATATAGCCATACCAATAAACACGAGGTGTTCGCCAGGCCTCCCTTGTAATTGCGTATCAACCCCCAGACCGATCAAGGATGGTGATAAGAAGACATCAACTCCCAGTACTTCCTTAAAAAATTGGGAGATTTCCTGTTTTAAATTCCACAGGGCCATACATGCATTAAACATGTGATTTAAGTCGGCCTGATATAAAGAGCACCGAGGACATTGTGTTCCTTTCCCTGTAGCCCATTTGGAAATCTTTTGAGGAGTGTAGTAGAGGGAGAAACATGATTTGTAATATTGAGCTTGGAGTCGAGCCGGGATTAAGATTTTCTGGGCTAATTCTATCGAATGAAAGAAAAGGTCTTCCTGAATTCCTATTTCAGATTTCCATTTAGCTGCTCTTGACTCCAGGTCATCCGGCATTAACGAATTAAAACAGGAGTAAGCTTCTCCGATAGAGGGCGCTACCTTTTTCCTTAATTTATCTATCATAGCATTTTTGACACAGCCTATAGGGCCTCCCCCTTTTTTGCTTAGAAAATCCTGTACTTGCAAGTATTTTAAAAAATCCCTCCTATCTAAATTGTAAATGGTTTTAAGGCTTTCAAAGCTAGCTATATCTGTTAAGGAATATAAATCGCCCAGTTTGGTTAGGCCAGCCTCACACCATCTTTTAGCAATGGGTTCTCTAAAAATTCCCGGCATGTTGGGGTTGTTGCAGATCGGGGTATAATAATTTAGTCGTCCCATACCTAATAATTTCCGTACTTGCCTCATTGCTCTATGTCCACCAATTAACGATTTAAAGCGGACTTTTTTGTAATGGCTATCATTAAAAAATTTCCAGAGCCACCCCCATGCATCCTTGCCCATTATGAGTTCCATGGGTGTTGGAATTTCATTGATTATACTATCTCTTGGTTTTTCGGAGATGAGAGTTAGATTAGAGAGTAGGGAGGTGACCCAATAGTATAATCGAATATTAGGTAAAGCCAAACCTCCCCTCTCTCTTGGCAAAGATAGAAATTTGTATGATCTTCTGGGTTTTTCATATGCCCAGATAAAACGAGAAAATAGATCCTCGATCTGCTTCAAACAGCTATTGGTAAATTCCACCGGAATTCCCCTTAGCATATACAAAAATTTAGGGAAAAATAACATTTTTATTATATTACATCTACCAATGATTGATAAATGAAGATTGTGCATTCTCCTTAATTCACTTTTTGTTTTAACAATCAGCGGATTGATATTACAGTCAACGATCTTATCAATATTGGCCAAGATATCAACCCCAAGGTATGTTGCCTTCTCTACCTGTCTACTAGTATTAATCATATTAAAATTTTTACACACAATCTGCGTCTTAGTGCCATTTAGAGAGTACCCCGAGACTTGCCCAAATCTCGCCGCTTCAGCCTCAATCTCTAGTATTGCTGTATCGGGGTCAGGAGTAACGATAGCAATGTCATCGGCGTACGCCAAAGCTTTAGTTTCCCATCCCTGGGATTCAATGGGTCTAATGATCCTATTGTTCTTGAGGAGCCGTAAGAAAGGATCGATATAAAGCGCGAACAGCAGCGGGGAGCTTGGGCAGCCCTGGCGCGTACCCCTAGTAATATCAAAAAAGTCTCTAAGCACGCCATTTATAGAAAGTTTTGCGCTAGGTTGGTAATAGAGCATCTTGAAAGCCTGTATCAACCCATTACTAACTTCGACCCTCGACAGTGTCTCCCAAAGGAAAGCCCAGGAGACCCTGTCAAAGGCCTTCTCTGCATCTAATAATATAAGTGCTATTGGCTTTCCTGTGACAGTAGCAGCATCAAATAGTGAGATGACTCTCCTAATATGGTCCGTTGTGCCCCGTCCCGGTATAAAGCCATGTTGTCGGGGTGAGACCACCTTATGAATAACAGTGGCTAAACGCATGGCAAGGATCTTAGAGTATATCTTATTGTCAGCGTTAATTAACGTAATGGGGCGGTAAGACCCTGGTTCCAGCGGTGATTTATTTTTTGGGAGAAAAACTATAACTTTAGCCTGTGTCCAGGATTGGGGAGGCTTTCCCCCTCTAAAAACATGCAGGAATATTTGTAACATCAGCTCTTTCAGCTGTGGGGCAAATGTCTTGTAGAACTCCTGGGGTATATCGTCTAGTCCGGTGGCTTTACCGCTCGGGAGACTACTAATGCATAACAAAATATCCACCCACTGAGGGAGCTCCTCTAAATACTGCTGATCTTCCTGATAAAATTGTACCACTGGAGCCTGGTTGATATAAGAGATAGCATCTCCTAGATTATCGGGGGTATCCTCATAATATAAGGATTGATAAAATGAATAGAAAACCTTGCGGATACGGTCTGGGTCAGAGGTACTTCCTCTTGCAGGGTCATTAATCTCAGCTATCTGGGTTTGAGTAATTCTCTGTCTAGCCCGGGTCGCTAGATGATGCCCAACCTGTTCGCTGCACTCGTACGCCTTCTCACGCCAAGCCTCTAAAGGAAAGCGACTTATTTTAAATAATATGCAGAACGACCTAGCGGCCGCAGAGGAAGGCCTGATTGCTGCAATTCAAGCTGGCAAAGACACGCTAGAAGCATATAACAAAGTAATGTTAGCCAAGGCAAAAATGCTAGAGGTAGTAGCTAAGAGAGCGGCTGATAGGCTGATAATCCAGGATGTAGGAGCGGTGGAGACCGCAGCCGAAACAGCCGACGGGGAGAGAGATCGCCTTGTCGTTATGTGCCGTGAGATCCGCTCTACTGTGCCTGTGAATACTACCACACAATGCAGGTACTGTGGTGACTCCATATACCCGTCTTTCTTCCTTTTCGCTAGGCTCGCTAGACTTTAAGGCATGGTTTTAGCAATAAGACAGGGTTAGGTCCATAGTTCAGAGAATCTGACCGGCGGAGCGAGCAGCAGCAGCTACTCGAACGCCATCTTGCCTCCTCAATTTATTTTAATGAAATATTTTGTAATGTAAAAATGTTATGATATACTTTTGAATATTTGTAATATACAATTAATATTTTAAAGAATAATTACAATGTAAATTAATTTTTATCATGTAAAATATATTTTTGGAAAAGAAGTACAATCTTTAATAAATTATGGTGCAGATTCTTTTATACTATATTTTGGTTTTCGATAATTTGATTAATTCTGATATTAATTTTAAAACTTACTTATATTGTTATCTATTTAATCTAGAAAGTAAATTTTTAACTTTAGGTATTTTGTAGAAAGGTATTCTGTATTCAATATTTTTGATGGCTGAAGCCACCACTGCTGCAATTATGTGGGCCTCCAGTTCTTCCTGCAACTCATGTGTTAACAGAGTTAACCCCTTAACTGCTGAGGTTTCCCCACCCTCTGTTTGGGACTCTTTGCGCTTTCATAACTTTTGTTCCACAAAAGGTATGAAGACCACACTTGCCTCCTGTTTTTCTTATATGTGTGGGATTCTAAAGGTATCCAGGGTTTGTAGATTCCCCTTGTGGGGAATTGAGAAAACAGTCAAAACAGCAACATTTCCCTTTTTTCCCTTCACATGTGTGGAATTCTACAGGCATCCACAGTTTTAGCAACATTTTGCTTTTAAAAAAAAAAGAATGGGAAACTATTACTGTGCAAGGAAGTTTTTTTTCTAAAAATGGCAGGAACAGAAGGTTTGCTGTGTTATGAGAAGGTAAAGTTCAGCGGGACAAGGTTGCAAAAGCTGTTCGAGGAGGGAGCATTGTCATTGGGGAGTCTTGAATCGAAGCCCTGGTAAAGATTTCTACGTTTGGAGTTAGTCTCTTTTTTGGAAGTCAAAAATCTCTTGCAGGACAAGGTAGGTGGCTGTGGCCAAAGGCAGTTCCAGGGGCTTGGATATCCCTTTGGCGAAGGATCACTGAACAGAATTCACTGCTACAGAGAAGAACGTAGCTTGAGCAGCAGTGAAGCCAGGCTGACCACTGGTGCACTGTGGGCAGCTAGACGAGCAGGTTGGTTCTAGTCATCCCTAAGGTCTCACAGCAGTTTTTAGCCAAACATTTCCCCCAGTCCCCAGTCTTGAGTTGTGGCTATCTGGGCACATTTAGCACCACAACCAAGAGTCCAGGACTATGTGTTCTGTAATGGTTTTTCCTGGCGTTATATTACTGCTGGCAAAAAAAATTGCCTGTTCACCTGCCTGTCCCTCACTTTCTCACTAGCATTGTTCCAGTTAGCCCATTTCGAAGTTTGTGTGTTTGCATATAACTTCAAAAAAGATTAATGCCCTAATTTGGATGTCAGTCGGAGTTGCCTCCTACCAACATCCCTTCAGTTTCGGAACCGACCAACGTCGGGTCGGTGGTCCGAGACTGCAATTACGATGCAACCGCACATGGTGCATTCACAGACTCCCATTTCCCTATGGGAGCTTGTGCGGCAGTCAGAAATCGGCCACAGCACAAGCTCCCATAGAGAAATGGGAGTCACTGTCAACCATAGATGCCCCCTCGGCCCCCAGATGGAGGCCGCAGAAGAAGGGGGGCCCTGCTAGGGACCCCCAAAGTCGCTTTCTGACAGGCTTTTCATGTTGGAAAGCCCAACATGGAAAGCCTGTCGGAAACTGACATTATAATCCCAATGGCGGAAATGCCGTCTGTAAAGGGATTATGTTGCAGTTCCGACTGGCCGATGGGCTCCTTGAGCCCATCGGAAGCCAGCCAGATTGAGCGGTTGGTTTGAATTCTGACCGCCTTATTCGTAATACGGCGGTTGGAATTCAAACCAAGGATGTCGATTGGAAAGCCTCTGACCTGCGGTCGGAGGCTTTCTGACTGACATCCAAATTATGGCCTAAGTTCTCTATTTAAATTCGAATATAGCTTTTTTTTAAATGTGAGTGAATATTATGTGTTGCCTTTCCTCAGCCCTTGGTCCTTCCAAAGCATAACAGTTTGAGCCAGCAAAGTTCACTTTGTGGTGTGACTTGTACAGGACATCCAGTCATTATTTTGGTCTTTTGAAAGAGAATGTGAGTGGCACAAGGAAGAAGTGGCCTGCACAGAGAGGAACATTTACAAGTAAGGCTTTCAGTGTTCTTGTTGAGGTAGTTTACTTGAAGCTCTGGTCAGATTTTCCGAATTGGTAGGTTTCAGAAGAACCCGTCTAAGGTGAAATAGCCCCCAATGTCTCTTTGGGTCTCTTTCACTGAGTTAAGAGGCCCATTTTGCACACCCCAAAGGCTCACTAAGCAATAAAACTTCCAGCACTCTTTGTATTTTTCCCAGTGTGAGTCTACTATTCGAACGTTACAGAAAGATGGTTGTCTGAAAGACAAGCCTTATGTCCAACATGAAGCCATGGGCATATGATGTAGTTTGCGTAATAAGCAGATTTAGAAGACCGATAAGGGTGTTGCTGGTACAATAACCTACCCCAACACTATGCCACAAAATGTTGCCATGTTGTCAATCCCCGGAGTAGTGCTTACTTCTCAGCTTCAAGCACTGCCCTTGGCTGTATTTATAACTTTCTAACTCAAAACGGTAAGCAGAATTACCAGAGAATGAGCTTCTACTCTACTGGGTTACAAATACTAGGAAATAATGTGGCATCCTTAAATGTATAGTAGCAGAATAAAATCTGTAAAAGAAGTCCATTCCCTCGCAGTGTTAATATGCAACATAACTAATTTGTTTCTGAATAACTTGTACTCCCTTTTTTCTGGAGGTTGATCGCCCTTTCTGCTCCAAGCTAGCAGTGAATACAACAACGCAATTGCTTTCCCATGTTTAATGGACGTCAGCTAGCAGACGGAATATTTGTGAATACAACAGATACTGTTGCGAGCATATATTAATTGATCTACCAATGATCTCGTCCTTTGATATATGACTACAACTTGGCATGTAATGGAGTTCAATAATCATTCCTACCCTTATATCTGTTTCTGCAACTTCTGCGAATTCAGGTAGGAGAGGTTAAATGAAATTAAAAACAAATATTGCAGATATTGAAAGAATTTTGTCCGGTGTGGTTGCAGCCTTATCGTTGTATTTCCATTCAACAATTGCCAGCTAATTGTCATTCCACTAGGGAAATCAAGTTGTTGTTTCGGGGGTAAGCAAGAGGTCATATTAAGAACGAGTGTATTCTAAGCAGCTGAAGAACACCTATTACTATAGATAGCCCCGTCATCTTGATAATCCCTGAGAAATACCAAAGGAAGCATTAGATATGTACATTAAAGACATCTTGAGTTTTGAAGATACTAGAGAACAGGCATGCACTTTAGACATTGGCACATCTGAAATGGCTATGATATCAATATTAACTCCCTCTCCATTCCAATCGATTCTAATCCAATCCACTCCAGGACATCCAACCACTCCTCTCCCCTCTCTTGCTTCTCCCCTCGACCCCGCCCCTCCACCAGAGACAGAAACACATCTTTTAGAAGTCCCCTTAGCTACTCAATAAAGACAGAATGAGGTTTGCTTCAAGAAACTGCTGCTACAAATGCGGTGAGCTCGGTGTTGACTCTGTAATGTGAATACTCTTCTCCGCTCAACTCTGCTCTGTTACAGAGGTTCAGCACGCAGGAGTCAATGAACCAGCTGGATTAAGATTGATTTTAGTGGTACCATGCATACCTCTTGCCCTGCTGCCACTTACACAAATGGTTGTTTTGTAATACTGTGGTCCAGTAGCGGCCCGTGGTGGGAGTGCTGCCGGGCGGTGACGTGGGGCGGAGGAGGGGCAGGGTGGGGGGTAGTAAACTACAGAATACGGCAGTATAGAGGTAAGTAAACATATAAATCAATAAAATGAATTTCGTTGCGCACGCTGCATCGCATTTGGCGACGCAGCGCGCGCAACGAAATTCGTTTTTTTAATTTATATGTTTACTTACCTCTATTCTGCCGTATTCCGTAGTTTACTACCCCCCACCCTGCCCCACCCCACATCACCGCCCGGCAGCACTCCCACCACGGGCCGCTACTGCTGTGGTCTGCACCCCGTCTTCAAGTTTGTTCCCTCCTGAGTGGGAAGCTACTGATTTGGAGAATGTATGTCTCCAGGCCTGTCAAGTATCACGCATCAGGTGTGACGCTAACGCATTTCAGTGTGGTGTTCCGCATCACCGCACTGAAATGCATTGTCACGCATTTTTAATGCCACTCTGAAGCGCGTGCCTCCGGTGCCTCTGTGCTCCCCCGCAGACTTGCCAGCAGCTCTGGCTCATTTAATAAACAGTTAACTGTTAAAGATCTTCGTCTGCTCAGCTCTGGCTGAGACTGCTACAATGTTACAAATCTGCCGCCCTGCTGTCGCTGCATATTGATCCTGCCCAAGGCATGGCTGTCAGTTACTGACTGATACTGCCGATTCAGACCCCGGGGCGGGTCCTGCCCTCAGCAGTAGTTGCTACTACTGGCTGTGGCACCGTGGGGGGAATTATCCGGATATTGTGACCTCTGCCGAGCGAGTCCTCGCGTCCGGAAAGAGGAAGTGACGGTTGGTCAGAAATGGCAGGGGACTCAATCTGAGAGAGTCCAGTCCTGGTGCGGCGCTGCGGTCTGCCTGCAAAAATACCCGGCGGGAGGCCTAGCTGGCCACCAGCATCGATCGACCAGGCAGTGACTCACTCACTTGATGGCCTCGGCCGCCGCATTCATGAGAGGCAGCTGGTGGCATGATCGCGGGCGCAGGCAGCGCTGCGGCTGGGCCCCGGGGAGTCGAGTGTATCAGTCTGGCCTGGGTCCAAGACAGACACTGCATGCAGTGTGTTAGTGTGTGCTGTGCGGCCGCGGGTCCCCGTGCGGCTCATCGCCGCACCCGCTGGACGACCGGGACGCAGACAGAGACACAACAGTCTGAAGTTCTGTGAAGTTCAAGTAAGTACTTTACTTTGGCCGGCGACGCTGACGCCAGGCAGCCTGCTGCCACTGACTGATGGGTCGAGGCTGCTGCCCGTGACGCAAGCGGGCAGCAGGTGAATTCAGAAATGGGCCCCTGCTGTTAATGAGCTTCGCTCTCCGCTGCCGGCGCGGTAATGAATCCCGCTGATTTCCGAGCGACCAACCCAGCTAGTCCCACCATGGCCCGGCAGCGACGATGTTATTAGAACACTCTGACTTCCTGGGGCGGCCAGAGTGGTTCATTCGCGGCCCCAGAGCACCGGGACCCCTGACTGTAAAGTTGAGCAGGCCCGAGCAAGCCTGATTCGGGCAACAGGTCACCATAGAAGAGAGGGAAGCCAGGCAGCCGGCGTCACGTATATGCAGCTGCTCTCCAGCTGGCTACCACTGTAAATTCATTTAGAGTAAGTGTGTGCTAAGTACTGGAGTCAGTGAGGGGCGTACGATAAGAGTTGCTGTCGGTAATCAAGTTGCAAATCTGTTCTCAGCTTGCCTTCTGACCTCCAAGTTCCACACACACCCACACACACACACACACACACACACGAGTCACACCCACACACAGACTTGCACATAGAGGCCATCAGTGACACACACACAACATGCACAGCACAGCACCTTTCACAGGCCGGCTGATGTAACATGATTTCTCTGTGCTGGCCTAAATGCTCACTTGACACTGCTTACTAATGCCACTACACACGATCTATCATCTCCCACATAATTGCTTACTAGCTCGAGGCTGCCGGCCGCGCGGGATGTGACCAAGTAAGTGTGTGCTTCACAGGGCATGAGGCTGCCTTGCCGAAAATGCTAGGGGGGGGCGTGCTCCTGTCTGCCCCTGTCAGTTTTCACTTGACTTCACTCTGGCGCGCCAACAGCCCAACCGTGCTTTACTTGGATGATAATAGGAAATTAAATTAAGCGCTTACAAGAGGCTTGTAGGTGTCTCTCGAAGGTAGTACCCGTGTTTGTGAAGGTGGCTGATACCCGGATGTATACCTGTGGTACATGACTGCTAGCTAAACTGAAGTTGAAGTGCATTAAAAACACACTAATTATTGGAGCATGTGGATGGAAAATAGAGCAGGACGTTTATTTTGTATATTAACTAATTTGTGCTGAGCGGCCTCAAGTTGAACAGGCCATTCCTTGAAGAACTTCGAAACAACTGTCTAAGTGTTGAGAGAGACTCGTTTGTAAAATTATAAACACTACAGCGCACTAGCGGTTGGCTATACCTGAGACTTCTCTGCGCCTCCAGGTGCTTTGCTGCAGCTGAAACATTTTTTGTTGCTCAAATTTAATTTAATGTAATATATTTCCCTCTCTTCATTGCTTGATTTTGCTCGCTAAAAAGTGTCACTCGTAGTCGTTCAAATGTCACTCATAATTTCATTGAAAATATGAAAATGTCACACACAGCAATATAAAACCTTGGCAGTTATGTGTCTCTCATATTGCAAGATATGGCTATATTAATGGACTAGCTTTGCCTAACCGTAAATTTGGAGGTAAATGTATCTTCTAGGCATTGCTACTCACTTTCATGAACTTCAAGGCACTCCTGTTTCCTTGGAGAGGGTTGCCTTAATATAATTGTTTAAATTACAGAGTTCTTGATAAGATAGCAATCATTAACAAATGTCTGCAAATACAGATTACACCATTAGCTTGTTAGAGTATGTTCATTGGTGCAGAGTTCTGTTTCTTATTTTCAGAGGTGTTCCAGGATTTACGATCACATAGTGCTTGTCAGTGGCAAATAATGTTACATCCAGTGACACTCATTCAGAGCCGGCTCTAGGGCTGTGCGACTGCTGAGGCCACACTGGGCGCTGACCTGGAGGGTGGGGCACTGCATTCAGGGGGGGGTAATGGGGGGGTCGCAGTGTTAGAAATAACTTAAGATTTTAAGGCACCTGCTGCGGAGTGCCTGGTGCATCCAGATTTCAGGCAGCAATAAAAATGTCAAGATGACTTGTGATTAATGTTATGCTAGAGAGAGAGGTCTAGTGGCAATTTGAACATGCCATAAAGTAGCGCAGAGGGTTAATATGCCTGCTGAAAATAACAAATCTGTGTTTCATGTTGATAGCTGAGTGGATTAATAAAGTCAGCTTTTACCAGCGCTTTAAAACAAATTAAGTATAATTGAGAGAGGGGCTAGGGAGTGATGAGGAGCACTTTTGCCGGGTGGTAGTGAGGGAATCCGAGGAGTAGGTCTTCGGGGGGCGCCAAAGAAGATTGTCACACTGGGCGCCACCATCGCTAAAGCCATGTCCTCATTTATTACTTTAATGTAGTGAAATGCTACTTTTACTGTCTGCTGTGATTTATATGTTTTTCTCATTGCCTTCCATTTTTTATTGGAAATCTATTTATACATTTTGAGAATATTATCAAAATGTTGTGCCTTTACAAAAATAGATTTACTGTTTTAATGCAACTCTGCTAATTGTCTTGTACTGTTGTCTCACACAACCTTACACCACCTCCTTTAAATTAGGAATTGACTGCATATCACATCTATGGGAGAGTCCTGGTGATTTGAGAGGGCGATTTTCATTTACAGACTCTGGGGTCCATTACGATGACTGG
>CAWUFW010027624.1:0-25783 GCA_963921515.1 Calotriton arnoldi | reverse complement strand
CCCTAAATCTCTATCCAAATTCGACGAGTGACCCCTGTTTTTTTTTTACTTGTTTGAAATTTGATTCTTAGATTTATTACTCCCACTTCTCTAAACAGCTTTCACTTCCTTGCACTCCAAACTAGGATGACTAGCAGCTAATTTTCATGCAAATATCCGATTGTTCAATGCTTCTTGCAATGTTCAATGCTAGCTCCAAACTGGGATCCTCACTGGCTAATAATCGTTATTGGATTTTCCTTTTACTAGTTTTCTGAATTAGTTGATCTCGAATTATCCCCTTCTTCAAGCCCTGATAGTTACAGTTTATCGATAAAGTATGTACAGCTGAAACAAAGTCATCGATCGATTCCTGCTGGAAGTTGTGTCTGCTGCAAGAACCTATGTCTTTCCAACACCACATTCTCTCAGGTGAAAATCTTTTGCTCAAAGTCTGAATTATTGATGCATATTCACCTACAATCGGTTCAGCACCACCCTCCCCACCTGGAAGTACATTGTCAGTTTCAATCTGTAATGTATTTAAGATTGCTCTACCCTCGTGACCCAAATTATATACCAACAACGCCTTCTTCTTCTTGGAAGTGAAAGTATCCCCATCTATCGCATCCAGATATACATCAAAAGCTTTGCGCCATTGCATCCAGTTTAATGGTGGAGAACCTGGATCCGCTAGGAATGGAGGTGGCGGAGATATTCCCCCCATGACACCGTTGTGCACGCAAGGTGAGTTGCTGCCACCAATAAATGCAAAATTAATAAAACAACTCTGGCACTAGGAGAAGTGAACTACTGTGCAGATTAATTTTGTGTGGTGATCACACACAAAAGACTAACAGGCAATGGTGATTGTGTGCCTGTCACTGCATTCGTAAAATGGATAGATGGGTTCATCAAGGAATTCAATCTAGTAGCGTCAATATTGCACAAATGAAAGGTGTGCCTATCACCGACTTGTGCTACTAACCAAAGCGCATGGGAATGACAGGCAATTACAATGGGGTGTGCCTATCACTAGTAATCATGCACTCAGCAATAAGTAATTGTCACACTGAAATGCTTATTTTCTGCATGCACAGCATGACAGGCAATGAAAATAGGTGTGCCTGTCACCGTAAATCGTAAACGTAATACTTTAAAGATGGGCGCCCGGCCCTCTTTGCGGTGAGCAGTCAAAATATCGAACTTTTTATATCGATATACAAAAATATCGAGTTTTGAATATCGATGGTACTAAATATCGATGTTTTGTATATCGATGTAAAAAATATCGATATTTGTATGTGTTTAAAAATATCGAAGTAGATAATATCGAATGTGAAAATATCGTAGTGTCAAAATATCGTTATAGTATAGTATTTTGTAATTGTTATTAGTTTTTGGTATTTTTTATAGTATATAAGGGGCTCATTACGATGGCGGGCGGAAGCACAACCGCCGTGCTGGCGGATGCAAAAAGCACCAGTTACCGCCGGCACGCAGCAGTCCACACGCCCGTCCAATTACGATGCGAAAAGTAGGCCAAACACCGCCGGCAAGCCAGCAACACCGTCCGCCATCAAAGTGCGCCCGTACACGTAGCGGCGCAGCCCAACTGACACACACCGTCCGACGAAACACGTCCCGCCCGGCGCATAAATTACGATGCCGCAAACAAACGGCTCCCACGGCCAAGAGATACCGTACGACAAACCGAAGCGGTAACACGGATGCCGAGCACGGACAACGAAGAAGCGGCTCCCCGAGCATGAATCCAGCACTGCAGGCCCTCCCCATGCTCCTGCTGATGCACCACCAAGGGCGCAACGTACCGCGGAGACGCAGGTAGGCACACACACAACAAGTGCACGCAAACAGCGCACACAGTGCAAGGGCGGAAAAGCGGACAACCCCCCACCAGCGCGTGTACACAACACATCCACCATTGCATCCACATATGACACACAGGCCAAATCGTAACATCGCGGAACACATGTGTACACACCACCTGGGACTAGGAACCAACCACCCCGTCACGGCCCCAAAGCGCCGATGACGCCGCCACACATGCGCACAACGCAGAGGCCAACCGCAGCGCCATGCATGCGTCGCACACAGACACAGGGACACAACCAAGCAGCACACACATCAGCCCCACCCCGAACGCACATGACACGTGACAGGCCTGCCACAGACATGTCCCCAACGCCCAATTCACGGACAACACCCAACGCCACACAACCGACGCACACATGTCAGTGAAGTCACGCAACAGCAGGACACACCCCAGTGTAACAAACATGGCGTAGCACACAGCGGCGGCAACACCAACTAGGAGAAGCAGGGCCCCTTCGGGAAGAGGAACGCCAGTACCACACTGAAACACCCATACCACCCTGCACATATGAACAAGACATATAAAACGGAACACCAAAGAGCCCGGGGACCGACAACAGGTGGCCCAAGAATAACATTCACACACAAGGCCCAACGCAGAGCGGAAAGGCAGCCTGCCGCCCACACAAGGGAGAGCAGACAGCACTGAATGACCTTCCATTCCAACTCCGAAACCACAGCCCTACGACAGAAGCCGGTGAATACAGCCATTGTCCAAGAATAGACCAACACAGGCATGCCGAGGAGACCGACCACAGGGCAGATAGCGCATATCACAGAAGCACACAACGGACGGGGAAGAAAGAAGAAAACACTCCCCATGTCGGCCACATGCAAGTTAATTGGAAGGAGTCACACATCACTGACCTTGAACTGTCTGAGAAGCATGTGGGAAGAGGGCCCGTGTCCTCCAAACAAGCAAACAGAACACAAGTCCTGTCTCCCTACGACTACACAGAGCTCACAGCAACCTCGGAGCGTGCACATTGCAGACTGCACACACAGCCGGAGCACGCCACCTCAACGAACCGCTGCGAAATGGCAACCGCAACACACCTACCCAACTACGCCGAACAGCTCAAGCTGTACAAAACCAACCTGTTCCATACATTGGGATGCGATCTCCTGTCCCTGCTGAACGTAAGTTACCGACTGACTTACCGCATCACATTGTTCAGCTGCGTCATGCCCGTCTTCTACTGTCGGAGGTGTCCCTACCAGCATCCCGTCGAGATATGCCTCTCCAACCCGGCATGTCTGAAGGCGGACCTGCTACCACTACTCCTCCCTCTGGACGCACACGACAGGGCCTGCTCTGCCTATGGGGGCATGGCGTATGTGGCCAACATCGCACCCGCACTGAAATGGGACCACTGTGCCTCCACACGACGGATCATCGAGAACAGCTACATCGAATGTCACCCAGCATGCCCCATCATGGTCCTCCAAGGGACAACTTACGAACAACACCTTGACAGCCACCATCCGCTACATTGGCTGGCAAACATGTACACCACCAATGACATGGAAGCCCTGCTGGACGGCATCGCATACCTGACAACCTGTCAATTCGTCGGACCACAACGCAGGTTCCCGAGTGACCTATGATGTCCAACCCCGCACCCATGCTTAGCTTCCGCACGGACTGGCCAGTCACCACCACAACAGCCATACCAAACGACCGGCAACTGTAACCACACCATCAACGACATCGCCATGACATCGGATATGACCGGGACATGCACACTGTTCCCCATCACATCCAGGAACACCGCATGCATCGTGGGAGGCAGTGGCATGGGCTCTGTGTATCGCACCCACATGGACGGAACTGCACGAACAACCAGGACACGACATGGATCCAGCGCCCATGGACACACACACCGCTCAGTGGACATGAATAGGTCGCCTGGAGTCTGTGGGTGCTGCACCCCTCCCACCCCCGCCCCGGGAATCCCATACCAGGACCTTTGCATGGACGACAAGTGCATACAACAACAACACGACCCCAGTGACTGTGACATGTCCAGTAACCACCACAGTGCAACAACAAGTGGCACGCCGCTGCATGCTACGCAAGCACATGCCCTGATGTCATCTCACATGCACGCGTGCATGAGGAACAACCGCAGCAAACCTGTCACATGGAACTGAGATGGACTGTGCCCATGATGCCAAGCGGTCTGGTAGGCTACATGTATACCGTCTGTGTCAAAGTCCGCAGCTCCGCAGCTATACGTAAATGTACATTAGCACAGCCTTGGCCAAGCAGATGTCACTCTGAAGCCCACATCCCACATGCAACAGCCAATCACATGTAACCCCACACCCTATCCCATTTGCAATCATGCTCAGTATATCCTCAACATGTATTCCGCTGCCAGTAGTGTCCACTATACTGCATCACAGAGGACAGAAGACTCAATATAATGTTTGAAACCAAAACTGTCTCCGCTGACTCATTTCACAAGTACGAATGAGAGAGGATGAGAGTATGTGAAGTACACGGCAGTCGTGACATGACCATGTAGTCCACTGGTATTGGATGTCAACGCAAATGAGTAGCACTACTGTGGAAGACACACATGTGTCGTGTGAAGTCGTATGGACGCAGTGCTCAGGTGGGTGGGTGCGGCGGGTAGATGCGCACATGCCAAGTTGGAGCACGCCGTGTTGGGAGGGGTCATGAACAGTACACCACCGCTTCCTGGGCATCGTGAGAGGACACCTGTCGGGGGGAGTGAACACGTGTGTGCACAGCAGCCGGGCACACGTACAAAGCGGTACCAGGCGCACCTCAGCCCACCCTCTGTGGACAAGCTGGATCCTGTTGTGCGCCCGCCATGCCCCTTGACAAGGCACACACAGCCCCAGCTCGACCAGGTGTAACCCCAACATAGTCAATCCGCACAGGCGATACAGGGCACGGGATGGCAGTGGAGCATGGTGTGTGAGAGAGTCTCCTCGCGCTCCTCCTGGTCATATCACGCAGGCAATAGAACCTCAACGTCTAGCATGGCACAAGTCAAATGGAAGTGTAGGGGGACGCACCACAGCACGAGCAGCACTGACGTCACGGGAGGTGGCTCGCACCATCCCATCCATTGCCCATCATACCAACCACGCCACATGCCATTGCGACTAAGTGCAAGCGCGTGCGCCACCACCCCCGAGCCCTCCCCAGAGAGGCCAAAGAGTGAATGTGTGGGCCATCAGCCGCAGACGGACGCGGCCTGGCCGCAAGGGCAGCCACAGCCACTGGGTGTCGCAGGTGGCGGATCCGGAAGGCGAAGACTGTGATGCATAGTCCATGCAGGCCGGGTCTCCATTTGGGGCACCACGCAGGTGGACGGCGTCCCGCCACACATCATACCCTGAGACAGCCCACTCGTGCAACTGGACCCACACATACACTCCTTGCCCTCTCTGGTGCGAGCTTGGGGCTGCCTGTGCAGGCGCTAGCCTCGCAGGTGAGCATGCATATTGGGGGAGCGAGGGGAGGACATGAGGGCTGGGGCGAAGATGACTGTATCACTGTCAGTAAGTACAAGGGATGACCCAGATGTGGAAAGGAAGAGACGTGTCCCGTGTGTACTGCAACTAGTCGCCAATCCAACTACCCCCCCATGTCCGGAATGTAAGCCCGCACCTAGGCCCGCCCATCCGCCACATCGAACATACCACCAGCACGACAACCTTCCCATTCGAAACACTGACTGGGGGTGGCGACCAGTGTACAATCATGTGTAGCCTACCCACGCGTACATGTGGGCCCTCCATGATCCATGTCACCTGCGGCAAAGTCATGACATGCGCAATGAGGGAAGTGAGGAGAGCTGTCCGCCCCACGCGCAGAAGGTGCATCAGCTCCACAGACCCAGCAGCGAGTCCAGCAGGGGTCACATGTGCAGGGGCAGCTGTGCCTGGTGTGAAGGCACATGCATATAGACAGCACATCGACCAATGTGTAGTCTGCCCACATCTACAGTCCATCATCATGCGGACATAGGAATTGAACACAGGGCAACACATCTTCAGTTGGTGCACCCACCGTGACCAACAATGCGCAATCATCGACGTACCCGCCCTGTGCATGGCCCCCCACCCAACGGAGGCACATCCAGTGCCACCATCCCACACACACAAGCCTTCCACGGAACATGCTGTGTCCAATGGTCAGTACAGAGTCAGCGCCCATCTGGTGGATCCTGAACAGGAGACACATGCACACACATGCCAGCTCCCACTATGTACGTCTGCCACCTGGCACGTGCAATGTAACCTCTCACCTGTGACGTGTGACTGCAAGCACACAGCCGTCTTGGCATGGGGCTGTCAATGTGGACACCTGTCAATGTTTCGGGAGGTGTGATCCGTACAGTGCTGTACATAGGGTGCAGTGCTGACACCTACTACTGTCTCATATCCCCTCGTGCCACAGGTCCCACTTGTTTTGGCCGCTCAGCCTGTGCCCACATCGTCGTCGTCGTGTGCCATACTCATCCAGCCGCGGAAGCAGTTCCATGCTCAGCAGACATTCATGTTGCCGTGGCGTTGCCGCTTGACGGATATGCAGTCAGTCCCCATCAGCACGCCTCGCAAGTCATTGGGGCCTAGATCCCCATGTGCATGCACATGGCAGTGGTTTGTATCACTAGCCATTGCCATTGTTGGGAGACCTGTGTAAGTGTATTGTGGTCGTGCCGTCCCAGCTTGACAGCTGGGCTGTGGCTCATGTGCTTGCTCAGTCATGTCAGTGATGTGTATGCGAAATTGCTATGTGTCGTGTTGCTTTGACATGTGTCCTCTGCCATTGTCCCTAGGCGGAGACCGAACATTGACCGCCCATACCAATTGCTGGCGGACATGGACGATACAGAGGTTATTAGGAAGTTTCGGCTGGACAGGCCAACCCTGCATCGACTGTGTGCCATGTTAGAACCCCATCTCCGTCCCCGCAGGGTGTATCCGACTGCTGTCACCCCCACGGCTAAGGTGATGGCCGCCATGCATTTCTTCGCCACTGGGTCATTCCAGCACACAGTGGGCATTGGAGGAGGGATGTCCCAGCCCATGTTCAGCAAGGTGCTGAGGGATGTACTGGCAGCCATGATGCTGTACCGAAACAGGTACATCCGCTTCCCCAGGGCTCGTGAATTGGCGGCAGTGAAGGGTGCATTCTATGCCCTTGGCAGAATCCCACACGCCGTTGGAGCCATTGACTGCACACATGTCGGCCTTGTTCCACCACAGGCCACTGAGCACCTGTACCGCAACAGGAAGCACACGCACTCCCTGAATGTGCAAGTGGTGTGCCTTGCGGACATGGTGATCACCCACGTGTGTGCAAAGTTCCCAGGCTCGGCCCATGACGCACACATAATGCGCAACAGCATCTTGCCACGACTGATGTCCAATATGCAACAGGATCGTGCCTGTATTGTCGGTGAGTATGTGGAGTGGTGTAGCGTGCTGGTTGTGCGATGCTGTCCCCTGTCCAGTTGGAATAGCAACGGTTCTCTGTGTCCCTCACACCCAGGTGACTCTGCGTACCCGAATGGGGCATGGCTGCTCAGTCCATTGAGGAATCCTCGCACCCCAGCAGACGATCGCTACAATGAGGCACATGGGAGGACCAGACGTGTGGTCGAGCGTACCTTTGGCCTCCTCAAGTCCAGGTTCAGGTGCCTGGACCGCACCGGGGTGCGCTGGCGTACTCCCCACAGAAGGTGTGCCAGATAGTGGTGGCGTGCTGCATGCTGCACAATCTGGCCATTCGGAAGCAGATCCCCCTCATCGTGGATGACGGAGATCAACCAGGGCCCCAGCCCGCAGACCAGGACAGCTCGAGTGAGGAGGACAGCGGAGAGGAGGAAGCTGGTAATGTGCGGCAGCAGCTCATCGCCCGCTACTTCACTTGACGGTGAGTGTCCATGTACGACGGCTGATGTGGCTGTATCTGTGCAGGTGTGTGTGTGCTGTGTCAGGGTGGCCGCTTGTTCACTGCGTGCTGTGTGTCAACGCTCCATGGCCAGGGTAGTATGCCACTGTTGGTGGCTGTGGCATTGTGCCCTATTGCTCTGTGCGATGTGTGTACATTGCTTGTAGTTGTTGACATGTACTGTGTGATGGGTGTGTGACACACTCATTGAATGTGCTCCTGTTCTGTCTCCCACCCCTAGGTCCCTACAGGCCCTCCGGATTCAATTGCCATGCCACGCATCAGGTGCCTTTCCGCCCAAGGTGACCGTTGTATTCCGTACAAATAAAACACAGGGCACAAACAGCAGTTAGTGAAAAAGGTGCATTTATTACAAACTGTGACATGTGATTGTGTGTAAGGTGATGACAAAAGTGGTGCGTGCAGTGACAATGAGCTGTCGGTCATGGCTGCGTGATGATCAGGGTGTACCCACTGGTTCTATGTCCATAGTCCAACACACACATGCCATCCAGATGGCTGTGTGGAGTGGGATCGTAGTCCAAGTCAATGCAGTGGCTGGTCAAGGAAGGCTGGCGGAAGGCTGGCTGGCTGCCTCACTTGCGTTTGGAGCGTGCGAAGTCCTCCCGGGAGATCTGTTTCCACTCCGGACGGCCCCTTCCACGCTTGCGAGGGGGTGCCTGCTTGCGACATGCTGGTGGTTGAGGTGTGCTCACTGGCTGTGGACGCAGGGGAACTGGACACTGCTGCTCCACCCTGCGCCCGGCAGGTGGTGGCGGAGGGGAGCTGCTGTCCCTGGCTGTGACCTCACCGCCACCACCAGCTGGCCCATGAGGTCCACGATTTGGCCCATACGGGCGTCCATGGACCTCAGCACCCCCAGCACCTCACGCGTGTCTGAAGCAGACCGGAGCCATTGTCCTTGGGCCTCTTCATAGGCCCCAAGGACTCTGGCCATTTGAGGCAGGGCATGGCTCCCAGGGGAGGCTGGCGTTTCCCTGACCCTGCTCCTCCTACCAGTCCTGCTGCCACCGGCCTGCCCACTAGCCACATTGCTCACCACGGTCCTCGCTGTGGCTCCCAGGGTGGATCCAGTCGGCCGGGCCACCACCTGCGCTGGGGCTGGTGCCAGCGAAGACGTGGTGGTGGTGGAGGCGGTGGTGGTCGGTGCGGCGATGGTGGCGGTTGCGGCAGTGGTAGTGGCCACAATGACCGTGGGTGTGGCCGCAACGACAGTGGCAGCAGGGGCTGGGAATGTTCAGCAGCCCTGGATGATGGGTTGGTGGGTAGGAGGGGTCCTGGGAGCGGCTGGGCCCTGCCACACCAGATGGGCCTGCTTGGTGGTCCGTGTCCGAAGAGGAGGACAGATCCTCCAGATCCGTGTGTCCTCGTTGGGGGCTTGTAGGCTGGCTGTGCTGGCTGCTGGCTCCATCCCCAGCATCCAGCAGTTCGTCACCTGTGGAGAGAATGAGATTTGTTATTGTGTTGCACCTGGCGAAGTATGTATTTGTCGTCTGACATTAACAGTTCGTGCAATCTCGTACATGGGTTTCCCGGAGGCGTGTGTGTGGCTGTAGCATCTGTAGTTGTGTGTGCTTGGCAATGGGACTGTGTGCTGTGCACATGTGGCATGGGACGGATTGGCCATGCCGATGGGTGTGTTGCTGTGCCCCTACTTATTGTGACTCTGGTGTATGCGGGCTCCTGGCCCATCCTGGGTCTGGTTTGTACTTTGCTTTTGGTGTTCAGATGGGACGCTTAGGAACGCATATGGCAACATGGGGGCCATGCCCCAGATTCGCATTTGGGAGGGAATATGCTTTTGGGGTTCAAATGGAACGCTTAGAACGCATATGGCAACATGGGGGCCATGCCCCAGATTCGCATTTGGGAGGGAATATGCTTTTGGGGTTCAAATGGAACGCTTAGGAACGCATATGGCAACATGGGGGCCATGCCCCAGATTCGCATTTGGGAGGGAATATGCTTTTGGGGTTCAAATGGAACAGCTTAGGAACGCATATGGCAACATGGGGGCCATGCCCCAGATTCGCATTTGGGAGGGAATATGCTTTTGGGGTTCAAATGGAACGCTTAGGAACGCATATGGCAACATGGGGGCCATGCCCCAGATTCGCATTTGGGAGGGGATATGCTTTTGGGGTTCAAATGGAACGCTTAGGAACGCATATGGCAACATGGGGGCCATGCCCCAGATTCGCATTTGGGAGGGGATATGCTTTTGGGGTACATGCTGTGAGCCATGGGTGCCGAACGTGACATGTGTTGTGGCAGCATGACAGTGCATGGTTTGAGGTGTGTGCATGCTTGACATGGCCTGCATATTTGCTGTCTGTTGTGATTACTGGACATGGCATTGGACGCATCGTTATGAGTGAGTGATGGTTGTGTGCCAGCCAACGTATTGCAGTTGTCCCATCTCCTTGGTGTGCGTGCTGCCCTGTGCCATGTGCATCACTGCAGTGCTCGGGGGGTGTGGCCCATGTTGTGTGTTGTTGCTCACAGTGTGTCGTGCGCTTCATTGACTTCTGGCACATGGTTGGTCATGGGCATGTATCTTAGCGTGACTGCTGTATGTGTGGCAGCTGTGCGGATGACATGCCTTTCATGAGACTGGGGCTGACGGATGGGATGGATGGTATGTTGTATGTGCATGGTGTGTCAGTGAGTTTGATGGGTTCAGTGGTGTTCGTGTGCATTTATGTTGTTCCGCTCTGTTGCGTCTAGTGTTGTTTGTCTTACATAGGCGTAGTTGTGGGGTGTGTGGTTGACAGGCAGTAGGGGCTACATGGACAGGACTTCAATGGTGTTTCGGTTGTGTGTGATGAGTTGCACAGTGGCTGCCGTGTGGGACTATATTCAGTGTGGCTTGTGCATGCAGACGTGGCTCCTTGGGTGTTGCTATGTCTGTGATGGGTCATGTGGGGTGTGAGTCTGTTGTTCATGTCCGTGTGCACATTGTTCACTTGTTCGTGACGGTGGGCGGTGCTGCGTGTTCGTCTGCTACGTGACATGTCCCATGTGTTGGTCGTGTTATGGTCCTCATGCCTCCAGTAATCCAGCCCTGTCCAGTTTCCCACCTGCAAGTTGTTCGTGCGTGCACTGTACTGGATGCCACATGGCTCTAAGCGGGGGTGCTCCATGTTGCAGGTCTGTGGGGGTGGGGGTGTTGTGGGTCGTGGGGTGGCTGGACACCCACTGACACCGATTGCTGTGGACCGTGATGTCTGCCTTTCGGCTGTCGTTGTGCACTGCGGTGGCTGACACGTGGCTGTGGGGTGTGGGGGATGCTCCTCCTTGCTGTGCTGTGGGACTGGGGCCTGGTGTGTGTTGTACTTGGGCTGTCCACCCTCCCACCCACTGCACTTTGTGTTCCTGCCACTTACCTGTTACTTGTCGGTTAGTGCAGCTGTGGCGGACACATGGGTGTGGTGGGTGCTCGTTGTGGCGCTTCTGGCATGTTTGGGGACCTGTTGGTGGTTACGTGGCTGGCTGAGTGTACACATGTCCCCACGCATCTTACAGTTGTTCGGTTTGGGCTGTGTGTGGTGGTGTCTGTTGCATGTGTGTGTGATGTGTTGTGTATTGTGTGCTGGACATGGGGGTGTTTGTCCCTGGGAGCTGTGGCATGGTAGTTGCGCATGTGAGTACATAGCGGTGTGCTGGTATACATTAGTTTGTACTTACCAGCCTCCACTCCCCTGCTAATCCGGCGAGGATCTCCGGATGTATTACGACTCGCACCTTCTCCTCCCACGCTTTGAAGGTCTTAAAGAGCGCGGGATTCCCTCCGCCAGTGACGGCAGCCAGCTCTCTGTTTTTGCCCTCCTTCTTCTTGACCAGGCTCTTTACGTCATTCCAACGTTTGTTTATTTCACCTCTGTTCCTGGGCAGGGTCCCGACTGCATTGACCTGGTCTACGATCCGGTTCCACATTCTGTTTCTGGTGGCTAGTGGTGTGTGCTGGACCATGTTCCCATAGATTTGTGGGTACACCTTGATGATCTCGTCGACCATGACCGTCAGCTCAATGGGCGTGTACTTGGGCATTCTTTGTGGTGCCATGGTGTTTGTGGTGCTGGTGCGGTGTGTGTTGTGTAATGTGCAGGGGGTTTGTGGTGCCGGTGTTTGGTGGTGGTGGTGGTGGTGGTGGTGGTTGTGATGTGTGCGTTTCTGTGGTGTGCTGCTGTCCTTGCTGTGTCACTGTGTCCTCTCCTCTCCTCTCTGGTTTGCAATGTAGCAAGGGGTTGTGGTCTGTGGGAGTGCTGCTTTTGTACTCACCTATGTGGGTGTGTCCTCATGGTCTGTTGTTTTCAGGTGTGTTGTGTCTGGGGTTCTGGCCTTTGTATTTTTTGTTTGTCCGGGGGGTGTTTTCGGGATGTGTACTGTGCTTGTGTATTTGTGCGTGCCTTGCTGTGTGGACTTGTTGGCCATGTTGTGTGCTATTGGTTTTGTGTGCGGATGGTTTCTGTGCAGGTACGTTGGCGCCATGGCTTCTGCCGTGTCGATTCTCATCGGCGTTGTTTGCGCTGGCGGGCGGTATATTTGTGGGTTTTCCGCGCTCATGTCGGTGCGATCGTAATTTCACGTGCGGTGTGTCGGCCGTGAGGGCAGGCGGTTTTGTGTTGTCGTGCGTGTTTCCGTCCGTGGCGGGCGGTTTGACTCCGACTCGGACGTTGGCGGGCGGTATTTTGTGTGATTTTTCCGCCGATGGCGGTTTTCGGTTTGTGTAATCGTAATGGCGTGGTCGGTGTTCAGGCGGTGTGTGCGGGCGGATTTTTGCCGCTTCCATGCCTGGCGGATTTATTTACGCCGGGTATCGTAATGGGCCCCTAAGTATTTAAAAATGTTATTTTGAATGTTTTAAAAATGTATATTTCATATATTTAATTATGAATAAATATTTTAAATTTTGATATTTAATTTTAGGAGCGGGATGTTGGGTTTATAGGGGATAAGGGTGGGGAGTGTTTTAAAAATATATATTTTAAATTAAATATTATATAATTATTTATAAAATTGTAGAATTTTTATTATAATTAAATAATTTTAATTTTGAAAGTTAAATTTTAGGAGCGGTATGTTGGGTTTATAGGGGATAAGGGTGGGTAGTGTTTGAAAAAAAATAATTCTAAATTAGATAAAATTTAAATTTATTTTAAATGAAATTTAAATTAGAATTTTAAATGTAATTTTTTAAGTTTTGATGAGAGAGTATTGTATTTTATGAGATAAGGGTGGGTAGTGTTTTGTCAATATTTAAAAAATTTGGCAATTCAAAATTTTTAAATATGTTGAAAATATATATTGGAAATTTTTTTATGAGCGTGATGATGTGTTTATAATGTATGGTGATGGTAGTTTAAAATTATATTTGAAAACATTTATAAATTTTAATATTACAAATTTAATATTGAAATTAAAATTTGAAATTAGAAATTTAATTTTATGAGTGTAATGTTTAGTTTATATTGTATAAGGGTGTTATGTGTTTTATAAAATAGTCTATATATTTTAATTATATTGCAATATTTATAAAATTAAATTTAGGAAAAAAATTAAATTTACGAATTTTATTTTTATGATTGTAATGTTTAGTTTATATTGTATAAGGGTGTTAGTGTTTATAAAATAGTCTATATATTTTAATTATAATGCAAATTTTAAATATTTAATTTAGGAAACACATTTTGAAAATAGAAAATTTTATTTGGGGAGTAAATTGATAATGTTTAGTGTCCATCACCTACTGTTATTTAGTTTATATTGGAGTGGGAACAGTTAATTAATTATGTTTAGTGTCCAGCACCTACCCTAATTTATTTTAGACAGGAGTGGGAATAGTAAATTAATTATGCTTAGTGTCCCGCACCTACCTCAATTTATTTTAGACTGGAGTGGGAATAGTAAATTAATTATGTTTCGTGTCCAGCACCTACCCTAATTTATTTTAGACTGGAGTGGAATAGTAAATCAATTATGTTTAGTGTCCAGCACCTACCTCCAATTTATTTTAGACTGGAGTGGGAATAGTTAATTAATTATGTTTAGTGTCCTGCACCTACCTCAATTTATTTTAGACTGGAGTGGGAATAGTAAATTAATTATGTTTAATCTCCAGCACCTACCCTAATTTATTTTAGACTGGAGTGGGAATAGTAAATTAATTATGTTTAGTGTCCAGCACCTACCCCAATTTATTTTAGACTGAAGTGGGAATAGTAAATTATTTATGTTTAGTGTCCAGCACCTACCCCAACTAATTTTAGACTGGAGTGGGAATAGTTAATTAATTATGTTTAGTGTCCTGCACCTACCTCAATGTATTTTAGACTGGAGTGGGAATAGTAAATTAATTATGTTTAGTGTCCAGCACCTACCCTAATTTATTTTAGACTGAGTGGGAATAGCAAATTAATTATGTTTAGTGTTTAGCACCTACCCCAATTTATTTTCGAATGGAGTGGGAATAGTAAATTAATTATGTTTAGTGTCCAGCACCTACCCTAATTTATTTTAGACTGGAGTGGGAATAGTAAATTAATTATGTTTAGTGTCCAGCACCTACCCCAATTTATTTTAGGCTGGAGTGGGAATAGTAAATTAATTATGTTTAGTGTCCAGCACCTACCCCAATTAATTTTAGACTGGAGTGGGAATAGCAAATTAATTATGTTTAGGAATCGATTCTCGATTCAGGCCGGAAATCACTCCGACCGAGCCGGACCCGGAGAGATTTCCGACCGACTCGTACTCTAGCAGCCCGACCGAACGAGTACGATGCGTACGCATGCAATCGGACTCGATTCGATCGGACTCCCATTGAAGTCAATGGGAGCCGGTCGTACAACGCGTACGTGGGCTCCCATTGACTCAATGGGTGCGAGGCGAACAAGGGTGCCCCCTACAGTGGGTACGCGTCGATGCGACTCGCGTCATACATGCACAGGTAGGGGGGACCCATGGGTCCCCCCTGTGTGCGACTCGCGCGGCTACGCTTACAGGGGGGTCCGACACGGACCCCCAAAGTCCGGCTCAGACTGCCCTTTGGAGCCGGATGGCGCGAGTCGGTCGGACTGCTCGAGGCGTGCATCGTACTTGCCCGGCCGGGGAACGTCTCCATTGCGCGGTGCGAGTCGTGTCCGTGCGAGTCGGTCAGAGCGGTTCGGACCCGCGAACGAGTCGGTCGGCGATTTCGCGTGCGCTCAGCATCGTACTCGCTCGCCCGGACACACGTCGAATCGGTCGGGAAAGAGGGTCTGAATCGGATCCGGTTAAGCCGAATCCGATTCGGTGCCCTACCGGCCGAGATCGGAATCGGCACCTTAGTGTCCAGCACCTACCTCAATTTATTTTAGACTGGAGTGGGAATAGTAAATTAATTATGTTTAGTGTCCAGCACCTACCCCAATTAATTTGAGACTGGAGTGGGAATAGTAAATTAATTATGTTTAGTGTCCAGCACCTACCCCAATTTATTTTAGACTGGAGTGGGAATAGAAAATTAATTATGTTTAGTGTCCAGCATCTACCCCAATTTATTTTAGACTGGAGTGGGAATAGTAAATTAATTATGTTTAGTGTCCAGCACCTATCCCCAATTTATTTTAGACTGTAGTGGGAATAGTAAATTAATTATGTTTAGTGTCCAGCACCTACCACAATTTATTTTATATTGAAGTGGGAATAGTAAATTAAATATGTTTAGTGTACAGCATCTATATTTATTTATTGTAGACTGGAGTGGTAATAGTTTATTAATTAAGTATAGTGTAGGACATAAATAAAGTTTAAGTATAAATTATAATATGTTTATTAATATAGTTAAATTTATTAATGGAAAATAAAATATAAGATAGTTTTGTATTTTAAAAATTGAAAATAGTAGCTAATCAAATATGAAAATATTTATTTATTATAATATTTGTGAGGAATAAAGTGTACTTTGAATATGTAAAACATAATTAATATAAGAAAACGAAAAATAATTAGAACACCACAACATTTTTATTGTAGAAGTTATAATATATTTTTTATTTGTTAATTTGAGTAGGATAATGCAGTAAAATATTTTAGAACATTATAATTAAATAGAAACATATTTGTGCATATATTTCAGAAAATATGTTATGTACATTTACAATAGTTTGTAAATTTTTAATCACAAAGTGGGCCGATTCCGATCTCGGCCGGTAGGGCACCGATCGGATTCGCATAACCGGATCCGATTCGGAGCCTCTTCCCGACCGATTCGTAAGTGCGTCCGGCCGACGCGAGTACGATGCGAGCGCACGCAAAAACGCCGACCGCCACTTGTTCGCGGTCCGAAGCGCTCCGACCAGACTTCGCGCGCGGACACGCTCGCACCGCGTGATGGAGACGTTCCCGGCCGGGCAAGTACGATGCGGCGCCGCGAGTAGTCCGACCGACTCGTGCCGTCCGGCTCGAAAGAGCAGTCAGAGCCGCACTCTGGGGGTCCTGTCGGACCCCCATGTACGCCTAGCCGCGCCGAGTCGCACATAGGGGACATGGGTCCCCCTACCTGTCGCATGTACGCCACGAGTCGCCCGAGGCGTACCCGCTGTAGGGGGCACCTTGCTCGCCTTCGCACTCCATTGGGCTCAATGGGAGCCCGCGCACTGCGGCTTGCTACGACCGGCTCCCATTGACTTCAATGGGAGTCCGACCGAATCGAGTCCGATAGCATATGTACGCATCGTACTTGCTCGGTCGGGCTGCTAGAGGTCCGATTGCGGTCGGAAATCTCTCCAGGTCCGGCTCGGTTGGAGAGATTTCCTGCCCGAATCGGAATCGGCCCCATAGTAATTATTCACAAAACATTATAATTTTTGGGTACAAATTATATTTTAGGCAATAATAGGTATTGGATATATTTATACAAAGAAAGTTGAAACAGTTTTTATATAATATAAACGTTAACATTTTTATATTTTGCTACATACATATGAGAATTTTTAATTAATAATATTAATATTAAAAATATTAATATTAATAATTATTAGATTTTTTTAAATTAATATAATTTTTAACAAAATATTTATTTTCATAATACATTAAAAACATTTATAACAATTTTCTATACATTGTTTTCTTATATTTATTATTTTATGCAATTATAACAATAAATATTATATATATTATTATATTTATTTTTATAATTTTACAATTCTGGAAAATAATGTAACAATTTGTAATAAAATAAATGATATTTGTAGAATTTTAGTTAAATAATTGTATAATTTTTATATGTTAAATAACATTTTACTACATTAAGGGGCTGATTCCGATCTCGGCCGGAAGCGCACTCTAACACCATTCGTCCGGAAAAATACAAGCCGAACGCATGTTTTCCGACCGATTCGAACAGTCGTCCGAATGAGCAAGTACGATGCGCATAACTGCTCATCCGAGCGAGCCGTGACGCACCCATTCCAGCTCCTGTTCCCCGCCCGAGCCGGATCCGTAAATGCCGATTCAAGTCGCACGGAAGTAAATATACAGCACCTTCCGCGCCGGACTAGTACGATGCGCACTCGTACGGCCGAACTCCGTCGCTATATATCCGGCACGTCAGAGCATCCGGGAGAGCTGCACATA
The DNA here is from genome assembly GCA_963921515.1 of Calotriton arnoldi. Classification (NCBI taxonomy): domain Eukaryota; kingdom Metazoa; phylum Chordata; class Amphibia; order Caudata; family Salamandridae; genus Calotriton; species Calotriton arnoldi. The sequence continues at coordinate 8,328 of CAWUFW010027624.1, read as the reverse complement.
AGCTCCGATTCGCGCCACAAGACGATCCACGGCTACGAGACGAACAAGCCAGCGACGAGTACGAGCTCGAAGCTACGAGAAACCCGAACGAGACGACCCAACCATGAATTCCATCGCGCAGGTCCTACCAATACTCTACATCTATTACCGGAACCGGTACGGACGCGTACGAGCGCACGACGATAAGTCAGACACCCACTACACAAACAAACAACATGTACCCGACATATGTCACACACACATAGGGATGCAGAAATGACGTACACCAGCAACAGCCGAACCATAGGGGCGGGATGGCTATCACCAATGCGATACACACCCATAGGGGCCTGATGGCTACCACTACCACCACCCCTACTCATGTGGGCCTGGATGCCTGTCACTACTACCATCCCCACTCATAGGGGATGGATGCCTACCACTACCACCACCCCTACTCATGGGGGCCTGGATGCCTACCACTACCACCACACCCTACTCATGGGCCTGGATGCCTACCACTACCACCACCCCTACTCATGGGGGCCTGGATGCCTGTCACCACTACCATCCCCACTCATAGGGGAAGGATGCCTACCACTACCACCACCCCTACTCATGGGGGCCTGGATGCCTACCACTACCACCACACCTACTCATGGGGGCCTGGATGCCTGTCACTACTACCATCCCCACTCATAGGGGGATGGATGCCTACCACTACCACCAGCCCTACTCATGGGGGCCTGGATGCCTCACCACTCACCACCACACCCCCTACTCAAGTGGGCCTGGATGCCTGTCACTACTACCATCCCCAATCATAGGGGGATGGATGCCTACCACTACCACCACCCCTACTCATGGGGGCCTGGATGCCTACCACTACCACCACCCCTACTCATGTGGGCCTGGATGCCTGTCACTACTACTCATCCCCAATCATAGGGGATGGATGCCTACCACTACCACCACCCCAACTCATGTGGGCCTGGATGCCTGTCACTACTACCATCCCCACTCATAGGGGGATGGATGCCTACCACTACCACCACCCCTACTCATGGGGGCCTGGATGCCTACCACTACCACCACCCCTACTCATGTGGGCCTGGATGCCTGTCCCTACTACCATCCCTCAATCATAGGGGGATGGATGCCTGTCACTACTACCATCCCCAATCATAGGGGGATGGATGCCTACCACTACCACCACCCCTACTCATGGGGGCCTGGATGCCTGTCACTACTACCATCCCCACTCATAGTGGGATGGATGCCTACCACTACCACCACCCCCACTCATGGGTGCCTGGATGCCTACCACTACCACCACCCCTACTCATGGGGGCCTGAATGCCTGTCACTACTACCATCCCCACTCATAGGGGGATGGATGCCTACCACTACCACCAGCCCTACTCATGGGGGCCTGGATGCCTACCACTACCACCACCCCTACTCAAGTGGGTCTGGATGCCTGTCACTACTACCATCCCCAATCATAGGGGGATGGATGCCTACCACTACCACCACCCCTACTCATGGGGGCCTGGATGCCTACCACTACCACCACCCCTACTCATGTGGGCCTGGATGCCTGTCACTACTACCATCCCCAATCATAGCGGGATGGATGCCTACCACTACCACCACCCCTACTCATGGGGGCCTGGATGCCTACCACTACCACCACCCCTACTCATGGGGCGTGGATGCCTGTCACTACTACCATCCCCACTCATAGGGGGATGGATGCCTCACCACTACCACCACCCCTACTCATGGGGGCCTGGATGCCTACCACTACCACCTCACCCCTACTCATGGGGGCCTGGATGCCTGTCACTACTACCATCCCCACTCATAGGGGATGGATGCCTCACCACTACCACCACCCCTACTCACTAGGGGGCCTGGATGCTCACCATCACTACCACCCCTACTCATGGGGGCCTGGATGCCTGTCACTACTACCACCCATACTCATAGGGGGATGGATGCCTACCACTACCTCCACCCCTACTCATGGGGGCCTGGATGCCTACCACTACCACCACCCCTACTCATGGGGGCCTGGATGCCTGTCACTACTACCATCCATACTCATAGGGGGATGGATGCCTACCACTACCACCACCCCTACTCATGGGGACCTGGATGCCTACCACTACCACCACCCCTACTCATGGGGGCCTGGATGCCTGTCACTACTACCATCCCCAATCATAGGGGATGGATGCCTACCACTATCACCACCCCTACTCATGGGGACCTGGATGCCTACCACTACCACCACCCCTACTCATGGGGCCTGGATGCCTGTTACCACTACCATCCCCACTCGTAGGGGGATGGATGCCTACCACTACCACCACCCCTACTCATGTGGGCCTGGATGCCTGTCACTACTACCATCCCCACTCATAGGGGATGGATGCCTACCACTACCACTACCCCTACTCATGGGGGGCTGGATGCCTACCACTACCACCACCCCTACTCATGTGGGCCTGGATGCCTGTCACTACTACCATCCCCACTCATAGGGGGATGGATTCCCTACCACTACCACTACCCCTACTCATGGGGGCTGGATGCCTACCACTACCACCACCCCTACTCATGTGGGCCTGGATGCCTACCACTACCACCACCCCTACTCATGTGGGCCTGGATGCCTACCACTACCACCACCCCTACTCATGTGGGCCTGGATGCCTGTCACTACTATCATCCCCAATCATAGGGGATGGATGCCTACCACTACCCCTACTCATGTGGGCCTGGATGCCTGTTACTACCACCACCCCATCTCATGTGGGCCTCGATGCCTACCACTACCACCACCCCTACTCATGTGGGCCTGGATGCCTACCACTACTACCATCCCCACTCATAGTACGGGTAATGCATGACACAACCAGCATACTCCAACATAAGGAATGTCAGCAAAAGACATCCCCCAACATCATGACAAGAGTGTGTAGTCTGTGTCAAATGCCTACAACACTGAACATGACATTGAACATACAATGTGACCCCCTATCACATGTGTCACACATAAATGTGTGTGGCCTCCACAATGCAAGCAGACCATGACCACTGTGGGAATGGGGTCTAAACCCCCATCATCACAGTGACCAAAAGGTAAGTGTGGGGTCCATAGCTGAAGCACAGTTTTGACTATTGTGGCAATGGGGTCTAAACCCCCATCATCACAGTGACCAAAAGGTAAGTGTAGGGCCCATAGCTGAAGCACAGTTTTGAACATTGTGGCAATGGGGTCTAAACCCCCATCATCACAGCGACCAAAAGGTAAGTGTGTGGGTCCATAGCTGAAGCACAGTTTTGACCATTGTGGCAATGGGGTCTAAACCCCCATCATCACAGTGACCAAAAAGGTAAGTGTGGGGTCCATAGCTGAAGCACAGTTTTGAACATTGTGGCAATGGGGTCTAAACCCCCATCATCACAGTGACCAAAAGGTAAGTGTGGGGTCCATAGCTGAAGCACATTTTGAACATTGTGGCAATGGGGTCTAAACCCCCATCATCACAGTGACCAAAAGGTAAGTGAGGGGTCCATAGCTGAAGCACATTTTGAACATTGTGGCAATGGGGTCTAAACCCCCATCATCACAGTGACCAAAAGGTAATGTGGGGTCCATAGCTGAAGCACATTTTGAACATTGTGGCAATGGGGTCCAAACCCCCATCATCACAGTGACCAAAAGGTAAGTGTGGCGTCCATAGCTGAAGCACAGTTTTGACCATTGTGGCAATGGGGTCTAAACCCCATCATCACAGTGACCAAAAGGTTAGTTGTGGGGTCCATAGCTGAAGCACAGTTTGAACATTGTGGCAATGGGGTCTAAACCCCCATCATCACAGTGACCAAAAGGTAAGTGTGGGGTCCATAGCTGAAGCACTATTTTGAACATTGTGACAATGGGGTCTAAACCCCCATCATCACAGTGACCAAAAGGTAAGTGTGGGGTCCATAGCTGAAGCAACATTTTGAACATTGTGGCAATGGGGTCTAAACCCCCATCATCACAGTGACCAAAAGGTAAGTGTGGGGTCCATAGCTGAAGCACATTCTTGAACATTGTAGCAATGGGGTCTAAACCCCCATCATCACAGTGACCAAAAGGTAAGTGTTGTCATGGAAAAAGCTGCAACTGCCAAACAGCATGGATGATTCCTGGTCACACAACAACAAACACATCAGTGGCAAAGTAGTGGTTGTTTCCCATATGCAACATAGATTAGTCAAGGCAAACAGTGCAGTGCAAATAATGCATACCTTTGGCCATGTGCAGACAAACATCACTCCATGGGGGCTGACATTGTCAACATTCATCAATTACACAATGACACAAGTGACCATCATAATGCAGACCCACATATCTGCACTAATGGACACACAAATGTAGATATCCTGTGGAGACTGTAGATGTGAGGTGAACAATCACCATACCATGGCAGCAATGGGACATACACACCATGATTATTGTGCTGACTGATGACCTAGGAGTCCCAAGGACAGCAGGGGAAATCCTCCAAACAACATACAGCCAATGGCACACTAAAGATATGCCAATGACAGTAGGTGCAGATGCACAAACACAAACAGGCAGCCTCACACTGCATATCAAACACAGCAGGTGATGGGGGTGTGCCAGTGTCCCCAGGCAACCACACAGCACATGAGGAGGCCTGAATTCCAATTACACAGATGTGTATACAGTGCCATACAAAAGTAACTCATGGATCGGATTCCCCTATGTGGGCAATCAGGCATTGTTAGATGAGAGGAGCCCAAATTACACATGTCACACAAGCCTGTAGAGAACAGCAACTAACACAGCAAGAACAGTCCCACCACAGCACTACCCCCAGGGACCCCACATTGTGGTGACACTAGCCTGCATGATAATCCCACTGTGATGACAAAGGTAGATGTCGTTCACACTGTGAACCACAGCCATGTGTCCTGAGCAACAAACTACCATCACACCCACACAAGCACAAATCAATCAGCACGGCCTGTCAGCCAAGGCCAATATGGAGGTAGGGGTCTAGCCGTGCAACAACTCACATTTGCACACACTCAACACCACACACCTCGATCTCCACCAATGTGCAGCAGTGAAATCTCACATGGACCGGTGACATTGCACATGCACCCATGACAATCCCAGGGTGGTGGTGGGAACTAGGTGCGGAAACCCATCACACATGGCCAGTCAACAAGAGTCGTGAATGTCTGCGCACACACTGCACATTACGCGGTACATGGGCATGATGTGAAATCTACCCCAATCAATGGGATCCCGGCCACAGTCCACACACCAATGAAGAAGCCAAGGTGACCCACAAAGAACACACGTAGACAGCTTCCAACATTGCAGCTCTGACCCTGAGGAGTGGCAGCAGTCACACACACAATATGTCACAATCACTGAAAGCTACCACAAACTGTAAATTACATGACTGTGTAACCAACAAGTGCCAAGGGAATCCTGACTGTGTCCCATCTGCGCTTTGGCCACACATCCCCAGCCCTGACAAACAAAGACAACTAGATGACACGATTTCACATAAAGTATCACAGTCCAGTGAATCTAGGTTCACAAATTTCTAAATCTGACTCCATGTAGATGGAAAGGTCCATGTGAGCAGTCAGATGTTAACCACTTGAGAGGGGGAAGGAAGTAAGTCCTTTTGTTTATATTGCCTCTCACACACTAGTGGTGGTCATGCTTCATCATCGGGTCACCCTGGCACTGGTCAGGTCTCGGCTCATATTCAGGAGCAGAGTGAGTTTTGCTAGGGAATTAAGATAAAAATCCACAGGCAGATCTCCGGTATCCTTTATTTGTGGATCTGTCAGGGATATTGAAAACAAAGAAGGGGTCACTTTGAGTTTAATGGTCCTGTGCCTAGTATAACATGTTTCAGTCCTGTAGGTGCCAATCTGGTCCAGATCTCTTCAGGGCAAGTCAAAATCCTCCTGTACAGAAGGAGGCAGTCCCTATCTCTATTATTAAAGCGGGCAGATAGCTGCTCACAAAAATCTAACAAAAGAAATTTTTTTCTCTGTTTATTTCTTTTACCCATCTGTAAGTAAAAAGAAAATATATGGAATGATCATAGCGTAACATTTGTGATATGAACTCACGCTTCCATAGATGTGCTCAAAACATGCTTGCATTCATGTAGTGTTCATGGCATCTCCATACCAGTTCTGGTATGTGTATTCAAACTATATACAACTACACACACACAACTCAGTGGTATCCAGGTGACGTGTTTGGAAATTTCGCATTCTGTCATAATTCACACCTTGTGCGTGTTTTTCCACTGTACAACATACAAGCTCAATAACCCATTACAGGAAACAAACTCATTGTCATTCTTCTCGACTTCACAATAACACTATCGAATGTCACACTTCTTTTACCCAAACATAAAGTGTAACACAATCTCCCTTACCCCTCTTTGGGAGAAGACACGATTCACTGGGGACTCCGGTATGTGCAGGGAGCCCTATAGTCAAACGTGCATAGTTCGCATGGCCAATATAAAAACATATTGACAACGTACAGAAGAAAAAAGGAAGGAAACATAAACAAACATAGCGATTTAGAATCCAATCTTGCTGGAAAATATGTATAAAATATATACAAAGACTAATATACAGACATAGGGACTACATTTCCCATCACGCCCATATTTCCGGATGCCGATTCACGTCCGGGTTGATGCGCATCTCCGCCTTCACTTGCGGGGGGCGGTACACTACTCGCCGCTGGCAGTCTCTCGCCCATAAAAGCTTAGGTATATTGAACCTCGAAGCGCAAGCCCGGGACTCGGACCTAGTAGGTGGTGACACAGGGTAGGACCCTTGGAGCGTAAGTAACTATTCCCTCTTGACAACCAGCATTTGTTCAGGTACGTTTGAACCAACACCTCAGGATTGGATTTTAAATCGCTATGTTTTTTTATGTTTCCTTCCTTTTTCTTCTGTACGTTGTCAATATGTTTTATATTCGGCCATTCGAACTATGCAGCGCTTAATTATAGGGCTCCTGCACATACCGGAGTCCCCAGTGAACGTGTTCTCTCCCAAAGAGCGGTAAGGGAGATTGTGTTACACTTTATGTTTGGGTAAAAGAAGTGTGACATTCGATAGTGTTATTGTAGTCGAGAAGAATGACAATGAGCTTGTTTCTGTAATGGGTTATTGAGCTTGTATGTTGTACAGTGGAAAACACGCACAAAGTGTGAATTATGACGGAATGCGAAATTTTTGCCACGTCACTATAGATACCACTGAGTTGTGTGTGGCAGTTGTATATAGTTTTGAATACACATACCAAGTTGGTATGGTGAGTGATGTCATACACCCCTACATGAATGCAAGCATGTTTTTTTGAGCACATCACATATGGGCAGCGTGGAGTTCATATCAAAAATGTTACGCTATGATCTCCTATATATTTCTTACTTACAGATGGAGTAAAAAGAAATAAACAAGAAAAAATGTTCTTTTGTTAATTTTTAAGGAGCAGCTATCTGCCCTTAATAATAGGATAGGGACTCCTTCCTTCTGATACCCAGGAGGATACCCTGACTTTGCCCTGAAGAAAGTCCCGGACCAATTGGCTACTACAGGACTGCAGCAGACTAGGTCACAGGACCATTAAACTCCAAGTGACCCCCTCTTGTTTTTTAATATCCCCCGACAGATCCACGAATAAGGGATACCGGGATCTGCCTGTGGATTTTAATCTTTAATCCCCTGGCAAAAATCTCACTAAGCCTCCTGGAATATGAGTCGAGCCCACCCTGACTTTTAGGCGTCAGAGGTGACCCGATGATGAAGCATGACACCACTAGGGTGTGTGAGGGTAATATAAACAAAAGGACTTGCTTCCCTTCCCCCGAAGTGGTTAACATCTGACTGCTTCACATAGACCTTGCCATTCTATACCCACTGGGGTCAGGATTTGAAATTTGTGAACCTAGTTCACTGACTGTGAGATACTTTATGGAAATCGTGTCAAAACACGGGAGGACGTACTCCCACAAAAGTTTACCTCTCTGCTCCTTACGGTACAGGGAAAAGCCTCTTTCCCTGTTGACCATAGTTCTTTCGTGAACTAGGGATGACAACCTCATGAACATTAGTTTGCCATGCACCCACATCACGGAGAAACCAGGTCCAAGATGCCGGATGAACACAGGACAACTCAGCAAGCATCACAAACAGGAACATCCGTAGGGACACAGACTGTGTAGGAAAAGGGAAGGGAACACACACAGACATGCTTACACAACA
>CAWUFW010027623.1:0-25784 GCA_963921515.1 Calotriton arnoldi | reverse complement strand
AAAAGCACCGACCGACTCGGATCCGGAAAAAATACCGACCGACACGTACCAGTGGCGCCCGACACGCCAAGTACGATGCAAGCCGCGATAAATCCGACCGACACGTCAGGAAACCAAGCCGACCGACCGAGCCGCTCGGAAAATAGCAATCCGGCCGGAAAAACACGCGAATCCAACCGACCGACACGCACCCGGAACAAATCCGACCGAATCGTACCCGCCAACTCCAACCTGCAAAGTACGATGCAAGGCGCGAAAACACGACCGAGTCGGACGGAGGACAAGCCGTACGACCGACACGCATACAAAACCGAGCCGAAGCAACACAATACACCGCGACCGACGCGTACGCAGCATACAAAACTGCACAAACACAGCGTGAACGAAACGGAAAACACCGTACGAGACCAATGCAGGGTCCGACTCGGTCACAAGAACGTTTCCAACATACACAAACAGCACAAAGGAAAAATCAACCAAAAAAAGGCCAAACAAGCAATTACCAAGCCAATAAATACTGGGGGGGTGGGGACAGAGAACAAAGACACACCAACAACTCCACCTATATAAAGGACACAAATCACTACCATGAGCCTTTGCAAATGCCATTCCACTGCCAGCACCCAAGAGAAAGCAACCACACACCCACAGCTCATCCCTCACACAAGCCACACACCAGCAGCACACCAACAAATACCTACCTCACATACACCCAGCACAACACACACCCACACACCCTCACCTGCACACCAACACACACATCACCCACTATCACCACCCATCACCATGCCCCCCAAGAAGAATCCCAAGTTCCTAGATAGTGAATTGGAAGTCATGGTAGACGAGATCCTCAGGGTGGAGCCACAGCTGTTTGGCACTCTGGTCCAACAGACCCCCATGTCGCAGAAAACCAAGATGTGGGAGAGGATCATCAACAGGGTGAACGCCCAATCACCATGTCGGCGCACAAAGACCGACATCCAGAACAGGTGGTATGACGTGCGCAGGAGGGTCCGGGAGCTGCTCAAGAAAGACTACCACCTGAGCCAATACACCGGCAGTGGCCCTCCTGCCAAGCCAGTATACCTCAGGCCCTGGGAGGAGAAGGTGCGGGCCATCCTTCCGCCAGTGAGCGTATATGGACTAGAGGACATCCCAGAGCCTGGTGAGTACACAACAAATGTACACAATAAACTGCCACAAAACACACACATCACTGTCAAGGGGAGAGTCAAACCATGCACTCATAGCAATTACACAGCAACTAGAACAGAATCATCCCAAAATGTGTATGTCAGTCAGATAAACACAACACATGCCATCAAAAAAGTCACATCCAACTGTGCCAACACATGTACAAACACAACCACAACTACAGCTAGGCAGTGGCACAAATAGAACTAACACACACATCCACACATGTAGCCACCACAACAACACCAACACACAGTGAAGACCACTCAAAGGAAGGAATTCTGTGTATGCTGGCCAAGTCAGTGTAGCCAATAGCATCATGGGAGTCGCAGTCACACATATTGCCCCCCCCACAACTGTCCCATCAACACCACCCTGAACCATGCTCACATCACAGGGAGTGGAGAAGGACTCACAAGATGGCTGACACTGGCTACTGCTGTGGGGAGCACAAGGCCCTGCTGCCAACTGTGCACCAACAAACAGCAGGACACCACTGACTGACATCCTGAGAGACAACTTACACTCCCTGCAATGCAAGCACGTTCCATGGTGGGATATCTGGCTGGCTGGCTGGGTGGGAAGGGAGACTTGCAGCACTGACCATAGTCACCAGCACCTCCCCTCACACCCCCCCCCAACACAAACTCCACAGTACCCACCTGGTAGAATGCAATGCCCTCCATCCTAACACAAGATCCCACAAAGCACCACCACCCTGGGTTATGTTGTGTGAAGCACAGGGACACTCTTGGGACTCTTAGCCAAACAACTGCCAGGACAACACTCCCAGCCATCCTGTCAGCACAGCCAGCCCACCCCACAGGGAAGCAGAGTCAAAAGGAAGGAAGCATGGGCATGCTGGGAAGGGGGTGGAGGCAATAGCATGATGGGAGTCGTAGTCACAGACATTGCTCAGCCTCACAACTGGCCCATCAACACCACCCTGAACCATGCTCACATCACAGGGAGTGGAGAAGGACTCACAAGATGGCTGACACTGGCTACTGCTGTGGGGAGCACAAGGCCCTGCTGCCAACTGTGCACCAACAAACAGCAGGACACCACTGACTGACATCCTGAGAGACAACTTACACTCCCTGCAATGCAAGCACGTTCCATGGTGGGATATCCGGCTGGCTGGGTGGGAAGGGGGACTTGCAGCACTGACCATAGTCACCAGCACCTCCCCTCACACCCCCCCCCCCAACACAAACTCCACAGTACCCACCTGGTAGAATGCAATGCCCTCCATCCTAACACAAGATCCCACAAAGCACCACCACCCTGGGTTATGTTGTGTGAAGCACAGGGACACTCTTGGGACTCTTAGCCAAACAACTGCCAGGACAACACTCCCAGCCATCCTGTCAGCACAGCCAGCCCACCCCACAGGGAAGCAGAGTCAAAAGGAAGGAAGCATGGGCATGCTGGGAAGGGGGTGGAGGCAATAGCATGATGGGAGTGGTAGTCACAGACATTGCTCAGCCTCACAACTGGCCCATCAACACCACCCTGAACCATGCTCACATCACAGGGAGTGGAGAAGGACTCACAAAATGGCTGACACTGGCTACTGCTGCGGGGAGCACAAGGCCCTGCTGGGAACTGTGCACCAACAAACAGCAGGACACCACTGACTGACATCCTGAGAGACAACTTACACTCCCTGCAATGCAAGCACGTTCCATGGTGGGATATCCGGCTGGCTGGGTGGGAAGGGGGACTTGCAGCACTGACCATAGTCACCAGCACCTCCCCTCACACCCCCCCCCAACACAAACTCCACAGTACCCACCTGGTAGAATGCAATGCCCTCCATCCTAACACAAGATCCCACAAAGCACCACCACCCTGGGTTATGTTGTGTGAAGCACAGGGACACTCTTGGGACTCTTAGCCAAACAACTGCCAGGACAACACTCCCAGCCATCCTGTCAGCACAGCCAGCCCACCCCACAGGGAAGCAGAGTCAAAAGGAAGGAAGCATGGGCATGCTGGGAAGGGGGTGGAGGCAATAGCATGATGGGAGTGGTAGTCACAGACATTGCTCAGCCTCACAACTGTCCCATCAACACCACCCTGAACCATGCTCACATCACAGGGAGTGGAGAAGGACTCACAAGATGGCTGACACTGGCTACTGCTGTGGGGAGCACAAGGCCCTGCTGCCAACTGTGCACCAACAAACAGCAGGACACCTCTGACTGACATCCTGAGAGACAACTTACACTCCCTGCAATGCAAGCACGTTCCATGGTGGGATAACTGACTGGGTGGGTGGGTGGGTGGGAAGGAGGTCTGGCTGTCAACCAAACACAATCAATGCAGACCATGTTCACACCCCAGAGAATACATAGAAATGCCCAAATAATGCAGGACAATGTGCCACACCAATATCAACCCCTGACTGTGACGACTTAGGACAATACAATGTACAGGCCCGCACCCCGAGGCACAGTCACAACTGTCAGGTGTGTCAACCACTGATGCCTGCAGAAACATGACATACATTGTTTGTGTCTCCCAAAAACAGGTGATGATAGGGACACAGCAGCAGACGCTGAGGAGTCCCAGTCCCAGGCTCAAGAGGATGCCGAGCTCACTGGCGTCGTACAGCCTCTGTCCTCCTCGGACGATGAAGAACAACCTGGCACATCCGGTGCAAGTCAACATGCTGCACCAGCAGGACCACCAGCTGCAGCACCAGCAGGTCCACCAGCTGCACCCCCTGCACCCACCCCTCCAACGACTGTCACCACGAATACCATCCCTGCCGACATGGACAGAATAAGGAACAACACCAGCGCAGTGACCCTGGACCAACCTGGGGCCATGGACACCACCACCACCACCAACCCCCGAGGTGGACCAGGGTTATCTGTGCGTGCAACTGCACACACTGCACATGTCAGCAGGGGTGGTGGGAGGGGTGGGAGACAGAGGTCGCTGCTTGCAGACGTTGCTGGTGTGCATGAAGACCCACAACTGGTACGCATAGCTGATGCGTACCAGTCCAGCACCGGAGAGCTCAGCCAGGTAGTGGGGCTCCTCAGAGACATCAAACAGCAGCAGGCTGCCCATCATGCCCGCTTGGACTCCCACATGTCCCATGTGGAGTCACACATGTCACGTGTGGACTCCCACATGTCACGTGTGGACTCCCACATGACCCGCGTGGAGTCCAAGTGGGATGTACTACATGAGATGACGGCGGTGCACAGGGACATTTTACAATGCCTCCGCCAGATGAACAGCAACCAGTCCACACCTCCCTGTGTGCCAACAACATCTGGTACCGAACAAACTGCAACTGCCACAGGGAGGGAGGAGGACTCTGGCGGAGAGTCCCCTGCACCGCAGCAGCCTGCACTTGAGGGCCCCCCCCCAAGAAGAGGGGTCGTCCGAGGAGGGGAAAGTGAGAGGCTGATGGCCAAGCGCAACTCCCAGGAAGCCTGAACCTGTTCTGGATTTTCGCCTTTGTGCACAGACTGTTCACCCTGTTGATGGCAACACTACTCCCACACATTGCATGGGGAGTACAAGTTGGAACAATGTGTCAGACAACTGTGGCCCCGATACTGGGGATCCTGTCTACCTGGACTTTCTATTCATCTAGGAACTTGGGATTGCAAGATTCATGTACAGCACAATCCATCCTATGCACTATTATCACAGATGTATCACAATAAACACAATAATACACCATACTTGCCTCTGTCGTGATTCCAACGTGGGTGCTGTTATGGGGATGATGAACAACAAAATTACACTGTGTATGCGAACTGCAACAGCAAGGACAACACAGGCATGTGAGTACAGGCAACGTGACACATATGAGGGAGACACACCACCAGGGCTACACAACACATACACACCTAGGCCATCTGACTCATTGCCTACACTGATGTTGCCAGGGAAGACGGTGCAATGCACAGACACCACACCCATTCCCAGTTGTAGTCAAGTAGCCCACAGGTGCAGTAAGCAAATGGCAGTCAAATGTGTGACCACAGACAACGCACATCACTAAGTGAAGCACAGGTTTATTACACAGTAGCAACATGCCGTAACCACTACAGATGCAAGGTAACCCCACCTGGTAGCGGGCACACAGTCAACAACTGTAGACAGAAGGAAGTCCATGGGTGTGGCGCACATCACCTGTAGGGACACAACAGCTACCAGCCTGGATGTGCAATCACGTTGTCGGTGGACACAGTTGACCAAACGAATCTGAAAGTACCCTGTGAAGGACAGAAATGACACACAGTCAAAAGCAATGGAGTACAGGACAGAACAGCAAAACTCATGCACAATACATGTTACAAGATACCCACCCAGAACCAAGTTAGCATGTGAACACTGTTGGGGAGTACAGCCCACCTGTAAGCACACATCGCAACACACATCCAGTCAAGTAGCCCATGGACACACTCCAACAGCACCAGAGCACCACCCACACATCATGCCAACTCACATCATTGACATGACACCTCAGGATACTCACATTCAGCTAAAGAAGTTGGTGATGAGCTGTGTGCGGACATCACCATCACCATCATCATCATCATCGTCACTGGCATCGTGTTCCAGGCCAGGATCCTCCACAGGTGGCGGATGTTGGTCATCGTCATCCTGGATGAGAGGCAACTCCTTCCGCACTGCCAGGTTGTGGAGCATGCAGCAGACGATGATAATCTTGCACACTTTCGCAGGGGCATATGGGAGGGACCCTCCGGTCTTGTCCAGGCAGCGGAAGCGGCTCTTCAGGAGACCAAAGGTCCGCTCAATCACTCTCCTGGTCCGACCATGTGCCTCATTGTAGCGCATCTGGGCAGGTGTCACAGGGTTCCTGAGGGGTGTCAGCAACCACGGCATGTTGGGGTATCCCGAGTCACCTACGGACAGACAAGTGCACATCAGCTGACTTGGAAAAGTGGGCGGAATACTACAGATCAGATCACACACAATGGCACAAAGTCAGTACACACCGACAAGCCAGGCACGCTGGTTCTGCATCTGTGCCATCAACCTGGGGATGCGACTACTCCTCATCACAAAGGCATCGTGTGCTGAACCAGGGAAACGGGCACACACGTGTGTGATGGTCATGTCTGCAAGACACACCACCAGTGCATTGACCGAGTGGTAGTGCTTGCGGTTCCTGTAGGCCTGCTCCTGGGCCTGTGGTGGTACCAAAGCCACATGTGTCCCATCAATGGAGCCAATGACATGCGGCATCCTCCCCAGGGCATAAAAGTCACTCTTCACGTCAGTGAGTCGTCGCAGTCTAGGGAAATAGATGTACCGGTTCAGGAAGAGCAACATTGCCGCCAAGAACATCGCGGAGCACACGGCTGAACATGGTCTGTGACATCCCACCAGCAGACGCCACAGTATGTTGGAAGGTACCGGTGGCAAAGAAGTGTAGGGCTGCCATCACCTTCACCTTGGGGGTCAGCGCTGTAGGATACGGCCGGCCAGGCTGCAAATGTGGGGACAACTGCACTGCCAAATCCTCAATCAGCTGCCTGGTGAAGCGGTACCGTCGGATGCTGTCCCGTTCCACCATCGTTGCCAGGTCTGGGAATGGCCGATGGACAGCAGGAGCCCTGCAGTGCAGAGGAGAAGTAAGCAAGATCGTCAGTCACCCCACATATGCGGCATTGAACACACTCAAGATCCCAACATACATCATCATGAGGCACAACTACATGAAGTGTGCAGTACCGGAACGACATGTATGGTACATACATGGCCAACATCTGTCAACACGGTCCTACAGGTGGCATCAATTTGTCCCAGGTTGGCCCATTGGATATCATGATGCTGTGTCACAGTCACCCCCCAGTGACATGTGAGGACAGATGTGCCCCAGGCACCACAGCTCAACGACAGGCACATTCCCAGGGACCCTGTAATGCCACATGGACACTGGCATCACCTGGAGTATCATGTGTACACCACAACAAAACAAACATGACCCCCACAGGTAGTGGCCACACTTGCCATGGCAGGAGAGCCATGGACGTCTGTGACACACACGCACAACATCAGAGTCCATGCACACACAACGTGGATGTGGAGACTGTCTCCCATTGTGCACATGAAATCAGAGACATTGTAAACACTACATGCACAAAGACTGTGGAGGGCCATCACTATTGTGCCACTGGGACACCCTGGCTCAAACATACCGTCCCACATGGGACTCACGGGGTATGTGACATGACATACACAAACACCACTGTGAAATGTGACCATGGCACATGCACAGATATGAACAGTTGCACATCACAGTGGTCACGTACACGTAACACCCAGGATCCTGTCCCCATTAACACGTGCACAGCCTGGGGGTGGCTGCCCACAGGTGACACCCACAGGACAAAATGTACACCAACATACACACAATAGGAAATGCAGCCTTACATGCCTTATGATAAGGTTTGGACAGGCTGTCGTGATGTAGGTGTGCCCCTCACTCCCTGGGAGCTATCTGTGGCTGGCATATGTCCATCTGAGACAGGCATGCTGACATATGCCAGTCACATGTACAGTGATGCGTTGAACAGCAATGGACCGACCGGTGCCTCCGGCCGGCCCATTGCTTTCAATGTGTGCGGGTACGCGTTGTACCCCTGTGCGCGTTGTACTGCAATGGACCGATCGGTGCCTCCGGCCGGCCCATTGCATTCAATGTGTGCGGGTACGCGTTGTACCCCTGTGCGCGTTGTACTGCAATGGACCGATCGGTGCCTCCGGCCGGCCCATTGCATTCAATGTGTGCGGGTACGCGTTGTACCCCTGTGCGCGTTGTACAGCAATGGACCGATCGGTGCCTCCGGCCGGCCCATTGCATTCAATGTGTGCGGGTACGCGTTGTACCCCTGTGCGCGTTGAACAGCAATGGACCGATCGGTGCCTCCGGCCGGCCCATTGCATTCAATGTGTGCGGGTACGCGTTGTACCCCTGTGCGCGTTGTACTGCAATGGACCGATCGGTGCCTCCGGCCGGCCCATTGCATTCAATGTGTCGGGTACGCGTTGTACCCCTGTGCGCGTTGTACTGCAATGGACCGATCGGTGCCTCCGGCCGGCCCATTGCATTCAATGTGTGCGGGTACGCGTTGTACCCCTGTGCGCGTTGAACAGCAATGGACCGATCGGTGCCTCCGGCCGGCCCATTGCATTCAATGTGCGGGTACGCGTTGTACCCCTGTGCGCGTTGTACTGCAATGGACCGATCGGTGCCTCCGGCCGGCCCATTGCATTCAATGTGTCGGGTACGCGTTGTACCCCTGTGCGCGTTGAACTGCAATGGACCGATCGGTGCCTCCGGCCGGCCCATTGCATTCAATGTGTGCGGGTACGCGTTGTACCCCTGTGCGCGTTGTACTGCAATGGACCGATCGGTGCCTCCGGCCGGCCCATTGCATTCAATGTGTGCGGGTACGCGTTGTACCCCTGTGCGCGTTGTACTGCAATGGACCGATCGGTGCCTCCGGCCGGCCCATTGCATTCAATGTGTGCGGGTACGCGTTGTACCCCTGTGCGCGTTGTACTGCAATGGACCGATCGGTGCCTCCGGCCGGCCCATTGCATTCAATGTGTGCGGGTACGCGTTGTACCCCTGTGCGCGTTGTACCTCAATGGACCGATCGGTGCGCACCCATTGACAATGGGCTTGCCTGGCAACGGACGCGTTTTCGAATATTCGAACGAGTCGGTTGCTGGAAAATCAGTTGGTCACCCACAACAATGTTGCAAAATCATGTATGTCATGAAGTTGAAATTTTGAAGGATGCTGTGGGCGTGTTTTGGTGCTGCTATTCCATGGATTGGCCAGATTCAGAAGATGCAAACGACTTGGACCTATCACTTTGGACACAAGGGACAGTATCTGCCTCTCCAGCACATATATATTGCTGCATGTTCCCCTGAGAGCCCACTTGCCTGCACTACATGCTCCAGGACGACATCTGCCACTGCACTGCTGCTGTCTCTGCCCCTCTGGACCCTGCAATGGCACGTACTGTGGAGAGAGCCCCAGCCTTCAGCCTTGAAGAGAACCAGGCCCTGCTGGACAGCCTACTTCCACAGTACAGCAAGCTGTATGGGACACCAGGGGAGCAGGTGAGTGTTCTGTGCACTGCCTTTCTGAATGTGCATTTTGTCTGACTAGCAAGGCTGAGAGTCAGCACACCACTGGCTAGCAGGCTCACTGAGTAGTTGTCACCCCCCATAGTGTGTAGTGACTTGCACTGGACAGGTATGGTGCAGTGACAGTGCTTCTGAACAGGGTTTTACTCCCCATGCTATGATACCATGTAGTGACTTCTGGAAAACTGTCCATGGGCAGCCGTGCACTGCCTGGGTACACCATGTGCCCCTGTGATTGCGACATGTATATGCAACTGTGTCATGCACGGATATGTTGCATGTGTAGTAATGGCCTTATCACTTTGTCATCCTGACAGGCTTCTGCCCATCGGAAGCATGAGATCTGGAAGGACATCGTCCGGGCTGTCCGGTCCGTGGGGGTCTACAAGCGCCGGATCCGCAACTGCCAAAAGAGGTGGCAGGACCTTCGGGGCTGGACCCGGAGGATTGCACGGGTCCAGCTGAAGCTGTCGCCTCCTCGCAGGAGGGGCGGAACACGGACCCTGACCCCCCACATGCTCAGGATCCTGGCGGTGGTCTTTCCAGACCTGGATGGGCAGCTGAAGGCCAGAGAGCAGCAAGGAGGGGGTGAGTCAAAGACTGCACTGTGTACTCTGTCTAACATGTTATGTGCCCTCCTCGGGCCAGGTTGAACTGCCACAGTACAGCAGTCATGTTGTCCAGGAGCCATGTCCCTCTATTGTGCACTGCCCACTCCTCATCTGATACCCAGGTGTGGCCCTTACATGCAGGGAATTCTGTCACTTAGGACTGTGTCCTTGCAGTTTGCTTGACTCAAGGTGGGAGACAGCATCTGTTTCCCTGACTCTGTGGTGGGCATCATGGGTGGGTCCATTGCTTACACAATGCCTGTATTCTGACATGTATTCAGCGTGTTACTTTGATCTGTGGTCCAATTGCTGAGCTGATCCACCACATGTGGCTGGGGTACCTGGCACACACCCATGCTGCGGGTGGGAACAATGTTTGGGCCCCAGGAGTATGTATATGACGTGTGTCACACATACTTAGCCAGCTGCCTACAGTCCAGGGCTCATCCCTCATTCATGTGGGGCTGGACAGTCATGCCTACTCCAGGCCATACAATACACTCTGTACTCCCACTCCCGTGTATCAGAGGACACATTGTGCACAGTGATTTGACCCCTCAGGTGTCTGCCTCTGTGTCAGTGTGCTGTGGATTAGTCGCCAGGACTGCTGTGGAGTTTCTTGGTAGGGGCTCAGCATGCCACTGGAGATGTGACCATAGGAGACGATACTTGTGTGACACATAGGTGTCTGATCAGCTGCCCATGCAGACTGGGGCATGTAAATGTGAAGTTCAGGCAGCTGTTCCCCATGCACAGCAGAGTGTGAGGGGCTCAGGTTCAGAGGGTAGTGTCACAGGTCTCCCATATGTCCAATAGGTATGACCTGGACAGATGAGGGTTAAGAGGATGTGTTGTGGGGGGATGTACATGTGCACTTGTGCAGCTCCAGGACTTGCATTCCCCATGACCTACTATTGTGACACAGTGCAGAGTGTTGTTGTCTGGCTGCAAAGTCATACATCACTGAGACAGTGATGTATGACTTTGCAGTCATGCCTCCGCCATGGCATGTGTCTACTGATTGGTGATCCTGCAGGGGAGTGACATGTGCTACATGCACACCATAGTGGCGCTGGCTATCAGGACATGGGTGCATCATGGTGTCTGTCGCTGGTATGCATCACATGCATTTCCTATTTGACTCTGGGCATCCCTTACATCCGTAAACCTGTACTGACTCAGTGGCAAGAGCTGTGATGTGTCCACACCGTGTCCTCTGCACTGTCCAACTACTGTGTACTTGGTGCATGTGTCAACACTGGGGTGTTGCAATCCAACAGACACCAGACAGATGGGTGCAAGGCCATGTGGGATGTGAGTGCCATGCTTGGCATCAGACTGACAATTGACTTCTCCTGTTCAATTAGGGCACTTTTAGCAATGTACAACTAATGATGCCAGGGCTTGCTCTGTAATGTGCTGTGCTCACAGTGGTGTGTGCGTTTGGTGCAGGTGACTGATGTCTGTCTGTTTCCCCATTGTTTGCAGATACATCCACGGCCACGGAAGGGGACAGCTCCACGGACCAGGAGGAGCCGGAGAGCCAGACTGGGTCAGCAGCCGAGGAGTGGTCGGAGGGACCCAGTGGCACGGAGGGCGAGGGGAGCCACACCGAGGAGTCCTCAGCAGCATCCACCTCAGCTGAGGACCAGAGCAACTCGGAGGATGACTCCCTTGTGGAGGCGGGTGTCAGCAGCCACCACACCCCAGCTAGTGTTGCTGTCCCCGCCACCACCAGCACCACCACCGCCCTCCCATCGGCTCCCATTCCCCAGGTCCGTGGAGGCTCCCATGTCCGGGAGCGTGTCTCCTTTGGGCCAGGCACCGCACCCCCTGCCCCTGTGTCCCCTGCTGCCCTGAGTGAGGAGTCTGTGTACCTCCTTCGCCAGCTCCATGTAGGGCAGACAGCCATGCTGAGTGTCCTCCATGCGCACACCGCGCTGTTGACTCAGCTGGTGTCGTTCATGGAGGGCATCTCATCGGGCATGTCTGACCTACAGAGGGGCAATAGGTCCATGGACTCCTCCCTGACGGCAGCAGTGTCCCTCCTCAAACGGTCCCTCACCCCTCCTGCCTCTGCTCCATCCACACTCCCCAGCACCTTACCCATCCCAGGCACACACACACTGGCACAGGCACACACCAGCACACACACATCCAGCACACTGACACACACGCCAATGACAAAACGCACACGCACGCACATTCAGGGGACTGAAGCCAGACTCACAGGGGATGGGGCCCTGGAACACACACACGCATCCACATGCACTGCGCAGTCCTCAGTTCCCTCTCCCTCCAAAGCACCCTCCCTTGCCTCACCTGCAACCCCAAAGTCACAGCAGCTCTTCCTCTGTGACCTCGGCCTCTTCCCCACCGATGAAGCTGCTCCAGCATCCCGGGGGAAGAGGAAGCCCACCCACACGGAGCAGAGTGCCCCTCGCCCCCGGACACCCTCCCCCAGGCGCAGACGGACTGAGGCCCCCACCCGCAAGTCCCCCCGGAGTGCTAAGAGCAAGACCCCGCCACCACCCTGCAGCTCAGGCACAAGGTCTCCGTCCTCCATCCCTCAGGCCCCCACTGCACAGGTGCCCCCACCACACCCTGCCCCAGGTTCCCCCACCCACAGATATACCATCCCCAAGATGCTCCGGCCTTCTCCCCCTGCCACTTGCTCTCCCAGCACCACACCCCCCGCTGCGCTTGTCTGTGCCACTGATGTGGTGAGGGTGTCCCCCCCTCTGTCCAACCCACCTTGCCTGTTCCCCATTCTCCTCCCCTGGAGGTAGGCACTGCAGTGGAGTCCACTACCGCCCTGTCTGACTTGGGCACTGCAGTGGCGGACCTGTCCACCCCATCTGCAGGGTCCACTGCAGTTGTGCCGGCACCCACGACATCTGTGTCATGCCCCCCAGTTGTGCCGGCACACACCATGTCAGACACCTCCACTGCAGTTGTCAGTGGCTCTCCTGCACCCACCACCCCTTCCCTGACTCCCCTGGTGAGCCCTGATCCTGTCCCTGCGGTGCCTGGCCTGCCCCCCGGTTGCCCCTCCTAGTGGATTGTCCCTGGTATTGTGCAGGCATGCGTAGGGTGACATCTGCCAGTGTCACCCTGTTTGAACTTTGACAATGGACTGGCCATTGGCCTTTGCTCTTTTTTCAGGACTTCGTTTGGCCTCAACACATATGCTGAATAAAGCAACTTTCTTTTCTCTAGTGCTCATGCTTCAGATGTACATGTTGTTGGTGCAGCTAACCATGCCCTTGCTGCAGTGATGGTGATATCTGGTCTCATGATTATGAAGTGTTACTGTGCAGGAACCCATGTGGTCCAGGGGGAATGTGTCCTATCATGTGGTGTATCCATGTCATCAATAGCAGCATCTGAGGGTGTCATGTGTTCAGTATTTGGCAATGGGTTTCCTACTTACATTGGCAATTTCATATCTGTGGCTTCCACCCCTGCACATCTGTTGTGCCTGCCATCGTTGCATTTGTCTACTTCCCTGACCGTGTTGCCATCTCCAGTGGACATGCAGGTTTGGGCATCAATGGGGAGGGACTCATCCGTGTAGTCAGTGCAACATTGCTATACAAGTGTGTTGGATCTGTGCTGATGATTCCGTTGGCACATCCATGACCAGGCTGATGTGATGGGAGCCCTCATTTGGTGCTAATTGTTGATTGTGTGACCAAGTGCTCAGCTGACATGATGGGGCCCTACTGAGGCAACATATGGCACAGCTTTCCTCACACAGGAGTGGAGTCCCCTCATGGCAGTGTGTACACGTGTGACATTGCCTGCGCCCAAGGTGTGTGTTGTATGTGCATGTCTGTGTGTTCACTTCCATTCATCTGCGCATGCTGTGATCCCTAGTGTTGTACCTGTTTGTGATGCTTGCTGACTTGAGCTATGTTCCCCCAAAGTCTTCTCCCTGTGTTCTCTGTGATGTGGGTGCATGGCACATTACTGGTCATCAGGGTGTCACCCATAGGTGTGTTTGCTGTCAGGGCAGAGTTTGTGTGCTGACGCAGATGGGTCACAGTCAGGTTTCCCTTTGGCACTTGTTGTTTGCCCCTGTCATGTGATTTCCAGTTTGTGTTATCTTTCAGTGATTGTGACACGTTGTGTGTGTGACTGCTGGCACTCCTTAGGGTCCGGGCTGCAATGTTGGTTGTTGTCTATGTGTGTTCTTTGTGGGTGACCTTGGCTTCTTCATTGGTGTGTGACTGTGGCTGGGATCCCATTGGTCGGTGTGGTATTGCCGTCATGTCCATGTACAGAGTAGTGTGCAGTGTGTCAGACATTCAGGAGTCTTGTTGAGTGTCCATGTGTGATGTGTTTCTACACCTTGGTTCCCACCCACCACCCTGGAATAGTCATGGGTGCATGTGCAATGTCACCAGTGCATGTGTACTTCACTGCTGCACATTGTTGGAGGTCGAGGGGTGTGGTGTTGAGTGTGTGCAGATGAGAGTTGTTGCCCGGCTAGTCCCCTGCCTCCATGTTGGCCTTGGCTTACTGGCCATGCTGATTGATTTGTGCTTGTGTAGGTGTGATGGTAGTTAGTTGCTCAGGACACCTGACTGTGGTTCACAGTGTGAACGACATTTAGCTTTGTCATCACAGTGGTATTTTTCTTCAGCCCAGGGTCACCACATTGTGGGGGCCCTGGGGGTGGTGCTGTGGTGTGTCTGTGACTTGCTGTGTCAGTTGTTGTTCCTACGTGCCTGTGTGACATGTGTGTTTTGTGCTCCCTCTCACCTGTCAATGCCTGCTTGCCCACATAGGGGATTTGGATCCATGAGTTAGCTTAGTGTGGCAGTGTATGCACATCTGTATGATTGGTATTCAGCTCTCCTCATGTGTTGTGTTGTTGCCTGGGGACACTGGCACCCCCACCCCTCACCTGCTGTGTATGATGACAGTGTTGGTCTGCCTGTTTGTGTTTGTGCATCTGCACCACTGCATTGGCATATCTTGGGTGTGCCATTGGCTGTATGTTGTTTGGTGTGTTTCCCCTGCTGTCCCTGGGACTCCTAGGTCATCGGTCAGCACAGTGATCATGGTTTGTGTGTCCCATTGCTGCCATGGTATGGTATCTGTTCACCTCACATCTGCTGTCTCCACAGGGTATCTGCATTTGTGTGCCCATTGGTGCAAATATGTGGTTCTGCATTCTGATGGTCACTTCTGTCATTGTGTCATTGATGACTGTTGACGGTCTCAGCCCCCATGGGTGTTGTTTGTCTGCACATGGCCAAAGGAATGTTTCATTTGCACTGCAGTATTTGGCTCCCCCAATTTATGTTGCAATGGGACACATACACTACTTTGCCACAGATGAGTTTTTGGTTCTGTGACCAGGAATGATCCATGCAGTTTGGCAGTTGCAGCTCTTTCTTTGTTAACAATTACCTTTTGGTCACTGTGATGATGAGGGTGTAGACCCCATTGCCACAATGGTCAAAATGTGCTTCAGCTATGGACCCCACACTTACCTTTTGGTCACTGTGATGATGGGGGTTTAGACCCCATTGCCACAATGGTCAAAATGTGCTTCAGCTATGGACCCCACACTTACCTTTTGGTCACTGTGATGATGGGGGTTTAGACCCCATTGCCACAATGGTCAAAATGTGCTTCAGCTATGGACCCCACACTTGCCTTTTGGTCACTGTGATGATGGGGGTTTAGACCCCATTGCCACAATGGTCAAAATGTGCTTCAGCTATGGACCCCACACTTGCCTTTTGGTCACTGTGATGATGGGGGTTTAGACCCCATTGCCACAATGGTCAAAATGTGCTTCAGCTATGGACCCCACACTTGCCTTTTGGTCACTGTGATGATGGGGGTTTAGGCCCCATTGCCACAATGGTCATGGGCTGCTTGCATTGTGGGTGCCACACACATATATGTGTGGCACATGTGCTAGGGGGTCACATTGTATGTTCAATGTCATGTTCGGTGTTGTAGGCATTTGACACAGCCTGCTCACACGCTTGTCATGGTGGTGGGGGGATGTCTTAATCTTGCATTCCCTAGGTTGTGGTGTGCTTGTTGTGTCATGCATTGTCCATCCTATGAGTGGGGGTGGTAGTAGTGGTAGGCATCCAGCCCCCTGGCTAAGGGTGGTAGTAGTGGTAGGCTTCCTGCCCCCTGGCTAAGGGTGGTAGTAGTGGTGGGCATCCTGCCCCCCTGGGTGAGGGTGGTAGTAGTGGTAGGCATCCTGCCCCCCTGGCTAAGGGTGGTAGTAGTGGTAGGCATCCAGCCCCCTGGCTAAGGGTGGTAGTAGTGGTGGGCATCCTGCCCCCTGGCTAAGGGTGGTAGTAGTGGTGGGCATCCTGCCCCCCTGGGTGAGGGTGGTAGTAGTGGTGGGCATCCTGCCCCCTGGCTAAGGGTGGTAGTAGTGGTGGGCATCCTGCCCCCCTGGGTGAGGGTGGTAGTAGTGGTGGGCATCCTGCCCCCCTGGGTGAGGGTGGTAGTAGTGGTGGGCATCCTGCCCCCTGGCTAAGGGTGGTAGTAGTGGTAGGCATCCTGCCCCCTGGCTAAGGGTGGTAGTAGTGGTGGGCATCCTGCCCCCCTGGGTGAGGGTGGTAGTAGTGGTGGGCATCCTGCCCCCTGGCTAAGGGTGGTAGTAGTGGTGGGCATCCTGCCCCCCTGGGTGAGGGTGGTAGTAGTGGTGGGCATCCTGCCCCCCTGGGTGAGGGTGGTAGTAGTGGTGGGCATCCTGCCCCCTGGCTAAGGGTGGTAGTAGTGGTGGGCATCCTGCCCCCCTGGGTGAGGGTGGTAGTAGTGGTGGGCATCCTGCCCCCCTGGGTGAGGGTGGTAGTAGTGGTAGGCATCCTGCCCCCTGGCTAAGGGTGGTAGTAGTGGTAGGCATCCAGCCCCCTGGCTAAGGGTGGTAGTAGTGGTGGGCATCCTGCCCCCCTGGGTGAGGGTGGTAGTAGTGGTGGGCATCCTGCCCCCTGGCTAAGGGTGGTAGTGGTGGTGGGCATTTGGCACCCCCTGGCTAAGGGTGGTTGTGGTGGTTGGCATCCAGCCCCCTGGGTTGGGGTGGTGGCGCGCATTCAGGCCCCTGTGTGCATATGTGGCATTGGTGATGGGCATCCCGCCCCTATGGTGCTGCTGTTGCAAGTATATTCAGATTCCCCGTGTATGTGTGTGATGTGTCGTGTACGTGTTGTATGTGTTTTGTGGTTGGTGTCTGACTTACCTTCTGCGCCGTACGCGTCCGTGCCTGTTCCGGTAGTAGATGTAGAATATTGGTATGATCGGGACGAAGGGATTCATGGTTGGTTCGTGTCGTTCGTCCTTCTCGTTGCTTCGCGTCGTCCTCGTCGCTTGGCTTCGTCCTCGCCGCTTCGCTTCGTCCTCGCCGCTCGCGTCGTCCTCGTCTGTGCTGTGTTCGTCTCGTAGCCGTGGATCGTGTTGTGGCGCGATTCGGAGCTTATGTGCGCCTCTCCCGGATGCTTTGACGTGCCGTGCGTAGCGACGGGTTCGGCGCGTACGGAAAGCGCATCGTACTTGTCCGGCCGGACGGGGCTGCATTTTCCCTTCCGTGCGACTCGATTCGGCGTTTCCGGATTCGCCTCGGTCGGAGAACAGGACCTGGTTTGGGTGAGTACGGCTCGGCCGGAATTTTTGCTGTTGTGCGCATCGTACTTGCTCGTTCGGTGTGCTGTACGGATCGGTCGGGAAACTGGCTTTCGCATGGCTTTTTTCCCGACCGAATAGTATTGGGTGCGCCTCCGACCGAGATCGGAATCGGCCCCTCAGTGAATTGAGGGACCTCCAAGAGTAGTTGCAGAAGATTAGAAAAATAGATGGGAGTTGACTGGTTGTAAGAGAAATGACAATGATCTGCAGGTTACTCCTGATCATCAATATGTATTGCCAGACACAATGTTGCATCCAATGGCACGTAACTTTCATGGTCATACACATGTAGAAAGGAGTGCAATAGTCAGGATTTTTTTTAAATATTGGTGCAAGAAAACGTTCTGAAGTGTGGCAGAAGATCTATGTCAAAGATGCATTACTTGTCAAAGAAATAATCAGGGTAAGCATACAGTGTGTAGTGTTGAGCAACATAGGAAAATCAGAAGGCCAGTTTACTGGACTTCACGCAGACTTCATTGAAATGGCAACTTGTAATAGGCTCAGATATGTTTTCATGATTGTCTACTTGTTTTCCAAATGGGTTGAAACCTATCTAACCAGGAGAAGTGACAGCATGCCTTGTTGACAGTGACAGTGAAACTCTTGTTGAGAGAGTTAATACTGCGGTTTGGCTTACCAACTTCTATTGAGACAAATAAAAATGAGATCCTAAAGTTATTATGTACTGCACTTCAGATTGAACAAGCGTTCCAATGTAGTTATCATCCACAATCATCAGTAGTAGTGAAGAAGATGAGTGGCCCTATCAAATGTAAGCCAGCCAAGGTTTGTGCCTCCACAAATCATAAGTGGCCTGATGCTCTTCCTCTTGTTCTCATGAACATTAGAAGTATTCCAAAGAAAAAGAGTGGTCTGTCATCTCATGAAGTTGAAGTTTTGATGGAGAGGGACGTGAGAGTTGCATGCATTCTTTCTGCAACACTTGTATCAATAGCTGATGGTGTCATATTAGATTACTGCAAAAGTCTGGCTGATGTGGTGAAATATGTCACTCATCAGGTGAATTTGGTAACAGCACTGACAAAAGAAACTCTGTGTTGTCCACTACAACCAGGCAATAGGATCCTGATCAAAACCTGCCTGGAACCGTGATGGAAGGAGCCACATCAAATTGTGCTTCTGGCTAACACTGCTATGAAGTGCGCTGGAATACAAAGCTCACACATGAAGAGTGAAGACTGCAGATCCCTGAAGAACCCAGAGAGTCCGCCTCCCCCCGTTCAGATCCGAGGCCACCGAAGTCATCTGCGGCGTTCCACAAGGATCTTCACTCAGTCCTACCCTCTTCAACGTCTACATGAGCCCCCTCGCAGCCATCGCACGCCAACACAACCTCAACATCATCTCCTACGCCGACGACACCCAGCTGATCCTCTCCCTCACCAACGACCCCACCACCGCCAGAGCCAACCTACACGACGGGATGAGAGACGTCGCCGACTGGATGAGGAACAGCCGCCTTAAACTGAACTCAGACAAGACGGAAGTCCTCATCCTGGGTTCATCACCCTCCGCCTGGGACGACTCTTGGTGGCCCCCGGCCCTGGGCACCGCGCCCAAGCCAACGGACCACGCACGCAACCTGGGCTTCATCCTGGACTCCTCCTTGTCGATGACCAGACAAGTCAACGCCGTCTCATCTTCGTGCTTCAACACTCCTGCGCATGCTCCGCAAGATCTTCAGATGGATCCCCACTGAAACCAGGAAGACCGTCACCCAGGCACTCGTCACCAGCCGACTGGACTATGGGAACACCCTCTACGCCGGAACCACAGCCAAACTTCAAAAAAGACTCCAGCGCATCCAGAACGCCTCCGCACGACTCATCCTGGACATCCCCCGACACAGCCACATCACCGGACACCTGAAAGACCTGCACTGGCTCCCCGTCAGCAAGAGAATCACGTTCAGACTCCTCACCCACGCACACAAGGCCCTCCACGACCTGGGCCCCAAGTACCTCAACGACCGCATGACCTTCTACACGCCCACCCGCCAGCTACGATCAACCAGCCACGCCCGCCACCGTACCACGCATCCGCAGAGCCACCGCCGGAGGAAGATCCTTCTCCTACCTGGCAGCCAAGACCTGGAACTCCTCCCCACTCACCTTCGGCGAACCCAGGACCATTTCTCCTTCAGGAAGCAGCTCAAGACCTGGCTGTTCGAGCAGTAACTCCCCCCTCCCCCAGCGCCTTGAGACCCTCCCGGGTGAGTAGCGCGCTCTATAAATGCATTGATTGATTGATTGATTGATTGATTGATCTAGAGGTAGTGACAAAAACCACGAATTCACAGCGTGGATTCAGAGGAGGAAGAATTGAATTCTGAAACTGGTGAAGTTAGCAATACCAGTAGCGGCCGGTGGTGGGAGTGCTGCCGGGCGGTGACGCAGGGCGGGGGAGGGGCAGGGTGGGGGGTAGTAAACTACGGAATACGGCCGCACTGAGGTAAGTAAACAAAAAAATAAATAAAACGAATTTCGTTGCGAGCTCTGCATCGCATTTGGCATTTCGAAAGAAAGATGTTCTTGCCATTGGGTTAGCCCACGGTTCTTAGATGCCGAGTGCTTCTATAGCCGACCACAAATGAGCTACCCATGATTTTTGTGATTTTTTTTACTCATCAAAGAAGAGACATATTTTTTTAGACAAAAACAAAGCCATGACACCACCTACTTTGGAGCTACTGTGGTAGGAATTAATCTTGCGACTCCAAAATGCCTCTTTCACAATGGCCTTAAAGCTTTTATTAATTGATATGGGGCTACTCCAACAGTTTCCCAAACCTATTTCATTAATATACAGTTTAATAATGGAGTCAAGGAGTTGGTTTCCCAAATTCATGATTTCTACTAGAGCAGACCTGTAGAGAAATAGCTTAGGGGTTGACCACAATCTGACCCAATAAAGGAGAGGTTTCAAAACAGCTATATCTCCAACCCTTTTGAGTCCCATCTCAAAGAATAGGGGAATTGAAGGGGTGCTTTGAGGCAGGCTTAATAGAGATCCTAAAAAACTATTCTCCTTTGCAATCAGCCCAGTAATGGTCCCTACTCCCCAGATGTCTGCACAATAAGGAGCCGTGGTTTGTACCTTAGCACGGGTAACCTCAATCACCAGGAAAGCAGATTTGGGGGTGGTGGCTTTGTATCTCTTGATAATTGTAGAGGCTCTGTGTAGTAGGATTAATTCGCTTTTAAGTATCAGTGATCTCCAAGAATATAATTTATCTGTTCTAACACCCAAGTAGTCAAAGCTATGAGCTGTTAGCAGAGACAACCCCTTCATCAAAAATCATCCTCTAAATGACCTATGGGGATTGAACACCATGACCTCAGTTTTTAATGTGTTCACTTCTAGGCCTCAAAGTTCACAACAATCAAGAAAACTATCAAGTAGGGTCTGTAGTCCAATCGGGGTACTGGAAACCAAAAGAGTATTGTCAGCAGATAATAGAACCGGTACAGGAATACCTTCCAGTTTGGGGCATCGTTCGTACAGATATCAAGGTATTTTTGTCGTATGGCTTCTACTGTTTCAGACTGTGCGTTTGGGCAACATATGCATCAAAACTATGCAGGACTAAGTCTGTGCCTACCATCAGAATATGTTGACCTAAGTCCTCGCTAGCTCACAGTGCACCATCTGGACCTCTACCCATACAAGATACTGGATGGTATGTGCAACCTCAGAACATGAAAAACCTTACTCCCCAAGGAAATCGTGGAAAAAGATCTGACCTTTTCGTTAGAAACTCAGGCTTGCCCAACATGCAACAAATTGGCATTTCAAACATTTATTGAAGCAATAGGATTCTTGCATAAAATACGTGTGCTGCAATGAATAATAGAAGGAAACTAAACAGAGTAATCAGCATTACGAGAATGGTAAATAAGATGAATAGTTCAACCATTGTGCCGTTACATTGATTTTTATGAATACATATTATTGTATCTATACTCCTACCTAGCGCTTCCTATCCTAATAGGTATAGTGGTGCGGATCTGCCAGAATACCTTAAAGTGGTCTAACTCCCCATTTACCTGTGGGTATGTGTCATCTGGGAGCCTGTCTTAGTGTAGAGCTGGCCACCATCCCTCTCAGGATGCTAAAGGGATTCAGATGGGCTGTATTTCCAGCATGGGGCAACCTCGACAGTCCCATCAAAATGCTTCTCTGCCCTAATAAAGGACTGGGGCAGTTTTTATGATAAACTTCACCCATTCTCTCTATGCCGGAGTTCTAGTCTGGCTTTCATTGTTTATTCTACCCTTGCAGAGCTGTTTCCGAATGGACAACAACAAACAACAACATTTTGTGCAGTGAACCTAGTCCTTGTACAGAATGTTCAAGGGCCTAATAATATGTCTACGAAGAAGTATAAGTGTAAGCAAATCTATTTCTGAGAACATTATCTCATAGAGGTGGGCAAGTAAATGTGTGTTAAAAGTAATCATTTAAAAAGGATGTCAACTTTAAACGTGAACATGTAAAATGGAGGTGTTCTGTGCCCATGGCCTATGTAACCTCACAACATTTTATATCATCATTTAAATGAAGAGAAAGAGAGTAGGGGCCAGCACACAACCTTGACGCACCACACGCTCAACAGGTATGCAATTTGTAAGCTCCCCCTCTCCCCCATCTCAATTGGGCAAACTTTTCCTCATGAAGTCTAATCAAAATACCTAGCAGCGCAAAGTTACTACCCAATGACGCAAGGGTGGACCATTAGCATTGCCTGGGGCTAGACCAAATACTGCTCCTAAGTCCACAAATGCCACATATAAATGGCCCTAAAAAGACTTCCAATATTTCCACATAATAAGGTTGAGACTAAAGACCTGGTCAATCGTACTCACCTCGGAGTGGAATCCTGCCTGAAAAGGAGAAAGTATTTAGGCTTTTGCTATCCAATGAAGCAATTTTTCTAGGGCTTGGTGGCAAAACACTTTCTGTAGATTATCGATGAAACTAATGGGCTGATAATTGCCAGGAATTGTCCTATCTCCTTATTTGAATGGTCTCAGCACCACCCCACGAATCGGGGATTCTTTCCCCAGTCATAATCCTATTTGACAAGGTATTAATGTAGGGGCCCCACACAGCAGGCTCTGAACGGAATAAACTACCAGGGATCTTGTCTGGGCCCTGATTGAATAATTTCGTAAATTGAACGGGGTCATGGGCCATTGAGAAGTAATCAGGAAAATTAGATATACATTCTAGATTTCGAGCATCTACCTTGGCTACTGATGATACGAATGACCATTCAATGTTAGCTTTAATGCATAATGATTGCTATCAGACCTAGATACTATTTCAAAATTCGACACTGAGTGCCAAAGGTCGATGTCGAATATAAGATAATCAATGCAACTCTGGCTACCTCCTGTGGTAAACGTAAAAGCTCTGTGCCTATCTGATGTAAATCATGTAAGCATGCAAACCACGTGTTAGGGTAAGGGATAGTAATTGCATAGCGTAGGCTGGCCAGAATCGAACCGTCTCCGCTTCCAACTTCTGAATGCCCCTGCCTTCGACGTCCATATCGGTGATGAAGAAAATACCATCTGGTAGCTCAAATGTAACATTAATTCTCCTGCAATCAGGAGAGGTACTTATCTGGCCTGCTGGAGAGAAGGTGCGTAAGAAATTTTAGCATTGGGGATTCTATATTTTTACTCACAGAACGATTGTACATATTATGTAAGGTGATCTTACTGCTGTTACTCCCATTCAGCAACAACCCAAAAATATCTGGGCTGCCAATCTCCAACGTTTTAATAACGAAATTCAAAGAATTGCGAACCCAGATCAATAAAACTCCTGATGGGAGAACAGCTTTAGAAGGGATGGCACCAATGCTATAGTTTATAAAGCCTAAAAGGTTGTTCAAATGCCCAGATTGATGTCAAATTGATCAACAAAAATTCCCCACTTTATAAGCCTGCCACATTCCAGGAGAGAAGCCGAATGGAAGTCAAACTCCCTTTCTCAAAAGGCAAAACGTTGAGCGAAGGAATAATTCTGTTCAGATTTACCCGGATGCTGTGAACATGTGATAAAGCCGGATTCCACTATAAAAGTTTACTAGGAACCCTCGGTCGACTGGACCTTTATTACCTGCTGAGAAGTGTAAAGGGGAGAAACAATATATTCATAACAACCTAGAATATCAATTTAAGTAACACTCGAAAAGATCACTGACTCTGAATTCCAAGTTTAGTGGTTTATTACAAAACCAAAAATAACTGAACATACAAGCATCTCAGGATGAGTTTGTAAAAATACAAATGCACTAATACAAACTCCATCCTACGAACCAATCTAATCCGATATAGCATAAAGAGAATAAGTAATTCCAAAAATACTAAACAGGCAATAACTGCACCAACATCTATATTAGTCTTCATTAGTGGCTGTAAAGGAAATCCATTAATCTATCCCTACTCTAGCCTATAAACAGCTGGTCAGAGTTTAGCTTCTTTGGCCAGGAGGCATCCCTACAGGATTTAAAGAATATAAAGTCGGGTTCTCCTACCGACCCTTGCCCTGCTAGATTTTTTAAGCTCTTGGCCTCCTGTTTTAATCCTTTTCTTAACGACATTTGGAACTCTTCTCTTAGTTTGGGAGTATTTCCTACATGTTGGAAAATAGCACAGGTAAGGCCTATTCTTAAGAAGGAAGATGCAGATCCCAACATATTAAAAAATTATAGGCCAATCTCCCTACTTCCAGCACCATCAAAAATCTTGGAAAAGGAGGTCCAGAAACAGCTCTCTGCTTTTCTGGAATTAAATGACCTCCTACATGTCTCCCAATCAGGCTTTAGAGCTGGATACAGCACAGAAACAGCCTTATTGGAGGTTGCAGAAACTGTACGGGCAGCAGTAGATCTGGGACAGTGTGCCATGCTTGTGTTGTTGGATCTTTCCGCAGCCTTTGATACGGTGTCTCACCGTATCCTATTAAAAAGGCTTGAGGAGCTGGGAATATTTGGAACTGTACTTACTTGGTTTAAATCCTTTTTGGAAGGCCGGACCCAACAAGTGTGCCTCCATCCTTTCACCTCATCAGAAAACCCCTGACATGTGGAGTTCCGCAGGTTCCGCTTGAGCCCGACCTTTTCAATGTGTATCTTGCCCCCTGGCCGGCCTAGTCGAACAATGGGGTGTAAAGGTTGTCTCGTATGCTGATGACACCCAGCTGGTGTTCTCCTTTAAGGACAACACGGAGGCAGCATTTTTCAATTTCAGGCAATGTCTACTTAATATATCATCTTGGATGACAGACAGTTGCTTGAAATTGAACACAGATAAAACTGAGGTGCTGTTTTTTAATCAAGCACACCCCTAAGGCAGAACTCTGGTGGCCGGCTGAGCTTAATCCCCCCCAGTACCGGTGCAATCAGCAAGAAACCTAGGTTTCAAATTTGACAACACCTTATCTGGCAAAGCTCAGATTAATTATGTTTCCTCCCAGTGCTTCTGGAAATTAA
The DNA here is from genome assembly GCA_963921515.1 of Calotriton arnoldi. NCBI lineage: Eukaryota > Metazoa > Chordata > Amphibia > Caudata > Salamandridae > Calotriton > Calotriton arnoldi. The sequence continues at coordinate 620 of CAWUFW010027623.1, read as the reverse complement.
AAACGTTACGAAAACCCTCAATTATCTCCCTATGGACTGCAGGAAAATGGTGGTGCATGCACTTATAACCTCACAATTAGACTATGCAAATAGTCTGTATTTAGGTCTTCCGGCATATCAGATTAAGAGGCTGCAAATTATCCAAAATTCGGCAGCTAGATTGATCAGGAATGTGCCAATACGACACCACATCACTCCCACATCTTCGGAGCCTACATTGGCTGCCGATAGGGAGAAGAATTGAATTTAAAGCACTGACACTTGTATATAGGGCCTTGGGGGAGAAAGGCCCAAAATACTTAAAAAAGAGAATACAAAAATATTCCCAGACCAGAGTCCTTAGGTCTAATCAACATGAACTGCTGGTCACCCCCGTTTTAAAAATCCAGAACTGGAGGCTGTTCCTTTTAGTGAAAGTAGCTGTCCTTTGGAATACAATGCCTATATATATTAGAAAGGCTAAGTCAGAAAAATTGTTTAGGAAAGCACTCAAGACGTGGTTATTTAACCGCCCGTAATCCCCGACTTGCTCCATGGCTTGAACTTTTGCTGTTTCTCTAGCGCCGGACACCTCCGTTGGAGGTAGCCGTGCGCTCTATAAATGCAAATAATAATAATAA
>CAWUFW010027622.1:0-25788 GCA_963921515.1 Calotriton arnoldi | reverse complement strand
AATTTTCACTTTACGCCGGTTTACCGGATTAAAATTGGTTGTTAACAGTTGTGCTGCGTTCTGTATTAACTAGGTATATTTTTGATTGATGACAAACCACAGACACTTAGAGGAGGCTACTGGTCACAGTCTCTTATTGGCGTATCCCTTCCTTTAAGGTTTACCCGAAAATTGTTGTGACCCCCCTCTTAGCCTCACTCTGGCCTCTCTCTGTCTCTGCCTCTGAATGCACCAATAGGGCAGAAACTAGGGTTAGGTTATGGAAGAAGAGGGGGGGAAAAGGAGGGGAAGATGCTGGGAGCTGGAGAGACAAACCAGTTTACCTCCACTTCCGCTTCCACTTTAGTAAGCTGTGGCACGTTATAAGTCCTCTGTATCTGGCATCTGCTACTGGCCCCCTGCTGGTGCTGTTGCACTACTGCAGGTCATTCTCTTATCTACTCCTTCGTCAACCTTGGTAAAGTTTGATGGAATTTTGATGGTATTTTGACCAAAAATAGCGAGTGGGGCTCGACAGGCAGGCGCAGGCTGCACCCGGAATTAACCGAACCGCCTCCGCGCCTGCCTGGGCACACTCTCTGCTTCCACCTGCTAATGGCGATAGCACTCGCTATGGTCGCCTGCCCCGCCGGCTAGTATTGTTCTTTCTTTCTTTTTTCTTTTCGTGGGAGCTTACTGGAGTTACGGGAGTTACTGGAATTACGAGGCGAGCCTGTGGGAGCCGGCGAGCTTGCGGGAGCCGGGTGTGATCGTGATCCCGAGTTCCCGAGATGCCTCACTGCTCACTGCTCTGCTGCTCTCAACTCTCGGCTCCCTTCGCTGTGGTACGCTCAGTGCGCTCGGCACCGGAGCTGTTAGACTGCTGGAGCTGCTGGTGCTGCTGGTGCAGAGACAACTTGTGCCTCGATGAAAGAGAGCGGGGCTGCGGCTGCAGTTGGGGGTGCCGTTGTGGGTGCCGCTCAGGGGGCATGGGGGGCTCTGGGGGCCTTAGTAATACTGGCTCTCCCGCCCCGTCTTCCGCCCTCCTACTCGCGTCACTCGCCTCACTCACTCCGCACCACGCCGTCAGCAGCTTCTCCGGCGTCTGGCTCCCAGGCTCCGACTCTCAGTTGGAGTCTGTTCTCTCTCTCACTCAGTCCGTTCTCCGGCTGCAGTTGCGGGTGCGGGTGCCGCTACGGGTGCCACTCAGGGGCACAGGGGGGCTCAGGAGGCCTTGGTAATACTGGCTCTCCCACCCCGTCTCCCGCTCGCGTACTCGCCTCACTCACTCCGCACCACGCTGTCAGCAGCTTCTCCGGCGTCTGGCTCCCAGGCTCCGGTTCTCAGTTGGAGTCCGTTCTCTCTATCGCGTCAGTTCCCGTATACAAAACCAGGATACACTGACACAAGGTTTCAGGCACTTTCAGGAAAGAACACATGAAATGCGAGGGCCCCAGTCATGTAGAAAAACAGGAACCCGGATATTAAAGCACTGAGCGCCTTATGGTTAAACGTATGGGCTACTGAGTGGTGCAATGTGTTGACTGGTATATGGTTAGATGTGTTTATTGCTATAGTGTGAAATGTATTGATGTATGAATCAAATGTATGGATTACTGAGCAGTGAAATGCATTGATTGATGTGTGCTTAAATGTGTTTGCTATACTGTAAAACGTGCATTTGTAAAGTGCACGTTCACCTCTTTGGTACGTCTTGGCGCTGAAGTACAGATGTTTGTTGTCGCCCACCTCACTGGTGCTGTAGACCAAGGAAGGATGAAAGGTGGGGTAGTCCCGCCGGGAGAGACCCGTGACCATGAAATCAAATGCAGATTCCTGGAGAGGATGCGTTTACCCACCACCAACCCCCTCCAACTGCCCCCCCCGCCTTCCCACTGCACCGGATAAGGAATGCTTGGTGTATGTATACAGTTTACTTTTTCAAGTCGACCCGCGTGTATTACCCACGTGAATAATATGACCCACTTTTCAACTGAAACTTTTTTCTATTAATACACGTTTTGCCCCGGTGTGTTATCGGCTCCAATAACGTGTCAGCTCCCCAGAGAATTGCGGGTGTTTATGTATTACTCGCATCACTTCTATGTAAAGCGCCAGCGCCTCGAGGGTTGGTTAACGCTATATGAAACTGTAAAAACAATGAAGATATATATATGTTGAATATACTGTACTGATTAATGCACGTGACGCGCGCGTGCCAGAGCTGTTTGGAGCGATGCTGTCACTACCGTATAGGTAACTGAATTGGATACATTATAGTGACCTATATTAGATGCTGTGCGGTTAAATACGCTGACGTCTGCAGGGTAAACGTATGGATCACTCTATGGCTAAATACACCTGTTGTTTAAATATATTTATTCTCGTATTATTGTTACTTGAATTGGTGGGAGTAAGTTTACGCGTATAATGTGGTATTTTAATTAATTGACTAATGTGGTACTAAAATAGGGACACATATTACAATATGCAGCATTTCGGATTCAGCCAGTACGCACAGATGTCAGAAGGTAGCTCAGGTGGTTCATATCAAAGCACACCCTCCCCAGGAGTAGTTACTAACAGTCCACAGAATCACAGAGGTACAGTGCCCCCTACTCCCAAACTCAGAGTGCTTTATGTCTGTCATAACCCAGGCGCTTCTCTTTTCTTGGGAGGTGAAATAGCTCAGCGGGTTACTGCGCCTGCTGCAGCAGCCTAGCTGTCCGCAGTTGTAAATCTAGGCCTCGGAATCGGATGACCCACTTTGAGGAACAGGTTGGCGGACGTGACTGGGTTAAATATGAGGTATCCAAAATGCTCATTAAAATGCTCTGCACTGGGGTAGATTCCAGGACACTTCATGAAAGAATGGTGTCTGAAAACGTGCAAGAGAGGACACAGTACCCCAGTGAATTGTGGTTGTGGCCTAAAGGCATACCACGTGGTGGGGTGAAAACACCCACGCTGGCACCCCCGGCATGCCATGGCCTCCACCCTAGCCCCGCCAGCCTCTAGAGAGCCTCTTGTTCCGTACACACCAGTTGCAGGTCCCGGTTTTCCCAATGGTTAAGGCCCGCAACCTCCTGTATCACCCTCAATAATCTGGGATTACCCTGACACAGTTTGAGTATCTGCCCTGGTAGTCTTTCTTCCCTGCTATGCCTTTTGCATTGGACACATGTGAGCAACAGTGAAGCCGTCCTTCAGATTGTGTTTGCTGCATTTGTACATCCCGCCAAAGGTCAATATAGTTATGTGCTGCTAATTCTGGATAAAACGACAATGCCCTCTCGGGGTGCTGGTTGGTTGACGTTTGAAGGCGATCTGAAATGAGGACCATCAAAATAATTGTTGTCCAATGGTTTAAGCAAAAGACACACAATTGATGGATGGAATGCAGAACAAATCCAACATTCACTCCCAGTCAAGAGATCTGGGTTAAATCCATCATTCTTTTGCTCACTATGCCACCCCAGTTTAGACCTGGCCATATGCAAATCAGCCTTGACCCTGTGCCTCATGGGAACAGTCCAGCCCGAACTGCCAAGCCAGGTCCTCCCTGGACCGGAAACAAGCATCCTAGCACTGGTTTCGGGGTTTCACCCCTCTTCAGCCAGGATAGCTTGAATCCAGTGGCACAGTGAGCCCGGGACCCACGTCTGGGCATACCCGGCGCACTTAGGGCGAGAAAGCAAAAGACACACAATTGATGGACGGAATGCAAAACAAATCCAAACATTCACCCGCAGTCAAGAGATCTGGGTTAAATCCATCATTCTTTTGCTCACTATGCCACCCCAGTTTAGACCTGGCCATATGCAAATCAGTCTTGACCCTGTGCCTCATGGGAACAGTCCAGCCCGAACTGCCAAGCCAGGTCCTCCCTGGACCGGAAACAAGCATCCTAGGACCGGTTTCGGGGTTTCACCCCTCATCAGCCAGGATAGCTTGAATCCAGTGGCACAGTGAGCCCGGGACCCACGTCTGGGCATACCCGGCGCACTTAGGGCGAGAAAGCAAAAGATACACAATTGATGTACGGAATGCAGAACAAATCCAAACATTCACCCCCAGTCAAGAAATCTGGGTTAAATCCATCATTCTTTTGCTCACTATGCCACCCAGCATATGGCTGGGTTCAAACTGGACTGGCATGGTGAGCACAAAAATTATGGATTTAGGCCCAGATCTCTGTACTGGGGTGAATATATGACATTGTTCTGCATTCTGTCCATCAACTGTTCTTTTTGCATTTGTCACCCCGAGTGGGACGGGTATGCCCAGATGTGGGTCCTGTGCTCTCCATGCGACTGGAGTCAAGCTATCCTGGCTGATGAGGGGTGAAACCCCAAAACCGGTCCTAGGATGCTTGTTTCCAGTCCAGGGAGGACCTGACTTGGCAGTTCGGTCTGGACTGTTCCCATGAGGCACAGGGTCAAGACTAATTTGCATATGGCTGGGTTCAAACTGGAATGACATGATGAGCAAAACAATTATGGATTTAGGCCCAGATCTCTTTACTGGGGTGAATGTATGACATTGTTCTGCATTCTGTCCATCAACTCTTCTTTTTGCATTTGTCACCCCGAGTGGGACTGGTATGCCCAGACGTGGGTCCCGTGCTCTCCATGCCACTTGAGTCAAGCTATCCTGGCTGATGAGGGGTGAAACCCCGAAACCGGTCCTAGGATGCTTGTTTCCAGTCCAGGGAGGACCTGGCTTGGCAGTTCGGTCTGGACTGTTTCCATGAGGCACAAGGTCAAGACTGATTTGCATATGGCTGGGTTCAAACTGGAATGGCATGGTGAGCAGAAAGACAATGGATTTAGGCCCAGATCTCTGTACTGGGGTGACAGTTGATGGACATTTACACAACACACCACATACATCCAGTACACAACACAATACCACATCATGCCACAAAATTCACCAGCACACCACATAATTCAAATCCAGGACAAACCACTAAACAACACAAAATACCATTCCACATAATTACACTACATAACACACAATGCCACTCCACATAATTCTAGGACACTCAAAAACACATTTTTACTAACCACATATTCCACCACACACAAATCAACAACTAACAGTTACAATCCAAACCACATCATTACAATTCACACCACATACATACACTCAACTCCATAGCACATGGGTAAAACACATTGGGGCCGATTCACAGAACTAATCTGAGATAAAATCCTAAACTTACTACTTTTGGTATTCACAGAAGGCATTTAGTAGTAGTAAAGTTAGGACTCCTAACTTTACTACTACTAAACTGAGACAACATCCTAACTTTACGACTTTCGGTATTCACAAAAGGCATTTAGTAGTAGTAAAGTTAGGAGCCCTAACTTTACTACTACTAAATGCCTTCTGTGAATACCAAAAGTAGTAAGTTTAGGATTTTATCTCAGATTAGTTCTGTGAATCGGCCCCATTGTCATTTACAAGACCAATAGCTCTAACTATAACAAATGCGAGACCTGTTGGCTTTGCCATGCTTGTTATGATATGGGAGGTTTTGCGATCCAAATTGTATGTGCTGAAATTAGAATTTCTCTAAACAATCTGCCACATTTTTTAGTCCATACTAGCCTGAATAATACAGATCGTAATCTAGCAAAGGAAGATCTTTTCAATGGAATACAAATGTTAGTAAATAAATATAAGCATTTGGGAACTGTACCGCTTTCATCAAAGTTACTCTACCTGTCAAATGAATGGTAGTTTAGTCTATCAGACCACCTATGCAACCCCTATGTACCTATACAACCCGTTCTTCACTGCCAGTCCTTAATTGTCCTGTACCGTCGCCCCTTTCTCTCTGTGCACATAGATCCCAGCGTACTTTACCAAATTGTTAAACCAGCATAAAGTGTATGCAATCTTTGGCTGTTTCGCATCAGGGGTGAGTGGGTATGTTTGGGATTTTCCCCAGTTAATCATTATTCCACAAAATCTGCAAAATTTAACAATAGTTCAACTAACATTTGGCAAATTGGTTAGAGGATGTTTGTGAATAAAATAATTTTATCTGCATATAATGATACATGCCTAGAAATGAAACACTCATTGAGACTCCCTAAGCTGACATCCCTGGGCTCCATTGCTAGCAGAGGCCATTAGGGGCATTCCTGCTGCGTGGCCCTACTAATATGAAAAAGTGTGGACTTGAATTAGCATAGAACAACGTGACCAGATCTATCAATATGGATCTATCCCCATTCTTAGTAACACTGTCATTAGAAATGGCTATTCAGGCAAATCAAAGATTTTCTCAGAGTTTAGGAAAGTTGCAACCGCTTTCAACTCTATGCGTAATAAATCCTGCGTAGTCTAAGACAACCAGTTTAAATCTGTTTTGCTATAACTCTTCCTAGAATTCTGTGGTTCAAATTTAGCAGATTCAACTAACCACACGAGTAACAAGTTTGTCATCCTTTCCAGGTTTCATCAGAGCCGTTATAAGTGCTTCTCTAATGGCAGGAGGAAGCTGGGCGATATCTAGAGCTTCAATTTATACCTTTGAAAAGGTGTGGAGTCAAAAAGTCCTTAAATACTCATGTGTAAGGCCATCAGAACCTGGTGCCTTACCTACAGCAAAGGTGTCTATGGTATCTTTGATTTCAGCTATATTAAGAGGTTCAAAGAAAAGTCCTCTGTGTTAGGCCAACACTTGTAAATATTCTGCAAGTTGTTTGTAGTCTAACATCATCCAGGACATATAGAGATCAGTATAAACGTCAACAATCTCCTGCAATATTGTGTTGCAATCGCGGACCAAACTACTATGCCTAAAGTCTGTGCGTACTTGCCCAAATATTTAACCTCACAATCTGTTGTTTCTCTGTATATGAGGAGGGATTTGCTTATTTTTCTTTCTGTCAATATGATGCCTTTAGCAAAAGAAAGTTCCTGTTGATTTATCTGTGTTCATATCTGTGTTCATATTGACTTGAGTAGACCCAGTTGTTTAGATATAGCAATACACTGATGAAAACTTAACAGGTTTCCAGGTTGTGGTATATCGAGCTACTGAGCCTACATTTGTCTCAGAAAAAGAGGACGCGGCCGGACCAGCGACCATGATGGCCGCTCGGAGCTGAAGATCCCTGGTGAACCCGCACACCAGCTTCCTGAGCGGCGCTTCGCCGCGTCTAATCCTGCCGAAAACAACAATCCGGCAATCGGAATGCTGGTGGATTATTTGGATCTCAAAATCGCATTGTTCCGATCCTGAATCGCCGAGAAATGAACCGCGACATCACCGTAAGAAATTAAGCTAAGATGGCGCATGGGAAGGCTCGGGACCGCGCCCGGGGCCCGGGAGAAGTGAGCCGCGATGTTGCCGACCTACACTTTACCATCTGATGGCGCCCCCCCCTGCACTGATTTGCCGGCTGACTCCCCTGGGGAGGAAACTCCACGTCAAAGAACACGCCTGTCTGCGCCATTAGAGAGGTACGGGTGCTGCGGGAGGGGGAGGGGCCTGCGAATCCGACCTGCGGCTTCCCCCGCAGCCGGGCCCATCCTCGGGACCGAGTCCTGGCCGGGAAACATAGGGACACTGGCGCTAGCTGCGCGCCGCGCCAATGCACGGCAAGCACCCCTTTGTGTGAGGCGGCTCCACATCATATACCGCCTGGTGAACCTTCTCCAGCGCCGTCACCAGCGGCCTCTCCCTGCAGCCTTTGGGAGCTCTGAGACACGGGCGCCTCATGGATGGAGGGAAGTTTTAAGGGCAGCCAACTGCTCTCTGTATAGCGGCTTCACTGTCGGGCCCTGAGGCGCCCAGGGTCCCCCCACCATTAAGATCCTGCACAAGTAGTTAACACGCACTGTTTTTCAACAAGACTAGGGAGGGTCTGCAGGCTTTGGAGCTGTTCTCTGCACCTCTCCCCTCACTGCTCTTGGTACGTACAGGAGGTGACTGCCCCAAACGATCCAGGCCATAATTGCTGGGGGAGCAGAATCCACAACCAGAAGGCACAGGCGGCGACACGCTTTATTGGTCAAGAGGTGGAGCATTTTTCACCGCACAGGAGATCCAGGATCATCGCCCAAAGGCTTTCACGCCAGAGTCTGAGTTGGTCCATTAAACTCCAAGGACCTTCAGCACTTAGTCGGTCATTACCAAGATGGCCGCCGATCTGTAGCTGGTTAAGATGCTCCCACGGCCGGGATCATCAGCATTTAAAATATCCCGCGGATACCCTTCCATCCACCTACCATTTTAGCACAGTGCCCCAAGACCTGTCATTATTATTGTGGCTAATCTATTGTTCACTTGTAGCTGAAGGCAGAGGTGAGGGAACCCCACCCAGCGCGAGGCAAAATGGCGGCTCCTACCACGCTTGTCCCGCCGACATAGGAGATGCGTCCAGGTGGGCTTTTAATGGACTGCGTTACCCCCAATCACATATTAACGCTAGGGAGATCTTGTGGCCTTTTAAGAGCTAAGGGAGACTGGCCCATCCTTCCCTGTAAAGTATTGTAGCACCTGCCATCTTGATCAGCCCTCACCTGACCCTGTTCCTGCTCAGCCACCAGGACATTTACTCTGAGAACTTTCCCTAGTCAGCTGAGACCTAGCCATTTTGACTGATGCCCGGTGGAGCTACCTCGCGAGCTAAAGGGGAGATGGGCTTTGGACTCCCTCCTTGGCCATCACCTACCCAGCCGGTCTTTGGGCAAACTCTCCTGCGTCTCTCCTGTCCTTATCTCCCTCCTCCCCCTTCACCTTACCCCCTACCCCTTTCCGCTCTACCCTTCTTCTCTTTCCAGCTATTGACCTTTGCCCTCTCCCGTCCTTGCTCATAGTTCCCACCCTGATTACCAACTGGACTTTCTTCTGTGAGCTTTCCCTCGTCAGTTGAGACCTAGCTGACTGATGCCCGATGGAGCTACCCTGTTTAGCTGAAGGGGAGACGGACTGTGGATTCCCTCCTAGGACGTCACCTACCCAGTCGGTCATAGGGCAGACTTCCTTTCGTCTCTCCTGCCGACTTTTCCCTCATCCTCCCCCTTCACACTTCCCCCTTCCCCCCCTCCGCTCTATTTGTCTCACCTTCCTTTCCTCTCTCAATGTGTTGATTATTCTTGATGTTATGTGTAATTGTTATCATTTTTCTATAACATTGTGTAACCTAATGTAAAGCGCTCTGATACCTACGGGTCTAGCCAGCGCTATATAAAACTCTAAAAATAAAAATAAATAGAATAAATGTTCTATGATTCTTAGTGCATCTCCCAGAAAACCACATCCTGAAGCACAACAGCTACAACAATGTGATGTATGAACTTGAAGTTCTATCACCAACAACACTGGAGCATGATCTGAGAGGGTAGGAGGCAAATAAGTAAGGGCAGAGGCCCATGGTGCTATATTTCTGGACAAAAGCCAGCACTCTACACAATATGAATCATGCATAAAAGAGTAAATGGTAGGCCCTCTGAGTTTCCCTTTGGAACGTTCCAGCTTCAATAGTAGCCAAATCCATCATCTGATGAAAAGCGATTGTGAATTTAGAAGTGTATCTTTCATGTGTCCTGGATCTGTTTAGTGTAGGGCCTAGTGTTAGATTGAAGTCCTTTTCCTACAGTGTATTTGGGGCATAGTGTTGCTGACAAACAGCCATAACAATATCAAAAAATTCTGATGAGTTATTCCTACCACACTAGTTTTAGTTAGGTCACAGTTTCCATACAGAAGGCACTTTTTGTAAGAAAACGAAAACCCTTCATACCGCTAGGGGACTTCAAAACAGCGGTTCAATCTCTAGTGCTCTCAAGACTGAACTATTAGGCATGCCACACTCATGGGTCAACCCAAAGCCTGCCTTGCCCCAATGAAAGCAACAATAAATGCAACAGCAAGACTTTTAACAGGTAAAAGTCGTTACAATCTCATTTCCCCATCACTCAGAGTCCTCAACTGGCTCCCAGTTGAAGCTAGGGTCCAAATGAAGGTGGCATGCATAACACACAAAGCTATACACAATTCTGGTACCAAATACATGGCGAATAGGATCAAGCTATGAGGAGGTGGAACAGATTCTAGAAGTGCTAAATCCCTCATACTAGAACCACCCAGATAAGAAAAATGGAAAACTCACAGACGCACTGTTGCCAGATCGGCCCCAAAAATATGGAACTCCCTGCCACCCTCAACGAAAGCAGTTATCTCACTCAGGCTTGCACTACTAGAAAAACATGCGTCATAAGAGAACTTTTTTGATACTGTAATCTAAGCCTTATTTGATGCTGTACCCTATTGTGTTATTCTTTGCTCTTCAAATTCTATGTACGCATGTCTAATGTGACAGGTGTTTTTACTGTACTGCAACCATCATCAGCTCTCTATTTGTACATCACTCTGAAACCATTGTTAATATGGAAAATGAGGCAGACATCCATGGAAATGAAATATCATCCTATAATTCGCCCGTTGTGAACTCTACATCAATCTTGACTTGAAAATATGTAGTTAGGCAGCCCCTGGGACCTAGACCCAGGCATTGCTGACTGATAGGTCACAGGTGGAAGGGTGCATAGCTGGCAGGGAAACACGCAGGCAGGAAACTCTTGATCAATCCCACAGATGGGCACAGCAACATTAACATGGTCAAGGGAGATTGCCCCAATAAAGCACACACGCTCCTAAAAACACCATAAAGTCTGATGCCACATGAGTTAGGAACACGGAGCCAATCAGGACCTAGCACATGTAGTGATCATGCGCCTCCATGATGGACATCTGAACACATTCACCACTGGCCACACTGTGTCCACACAAGGTCGAAACCTGACTGTAGTAACCACTGACCATTAATGTATGACTCCAAAGGCATCAACCAACATTCCTCACCATATACGGTACGCCGGAAACCTTTTATTGCCTGTTGTATATAAGAAGAACACCAACCAAATGTAAATTGAGATAGACCTCAGACCTAGTGCCTGTAACTGTTCTCCTGGCTAAACTGTTTAATTAAACAAACTGTTCCTGTTTTGTCTTCTGTTTTTTAAGGATTTTCACATTGAGCAACATTTTGGGACCCACCCTAGAAGGATTGGGACCTCGTACCCGACTGCAGTCGAAGGAAGGTGTCCCCGCCCGGACAGATTCACATTTGCGCAACGAGAAAGGTGGGCAGACACTGCAAGTGATTGGAAGTTCTGCTGCAACCCTGGGGCGGAGGTCCGTCCTAAAGCAGTCATCACAGAGAGTAAGAGACTACATCCGAACCTAAAACATAGTCTAAAGCATTTGGCATATGGCAAACAAGAGAGAAGTGTAAAAAGATAACCTGAGCGCCCTGCCGCTAACAGCGTCTTGCATATTACCTATTTTATTTGTCCTAACTGTATCAATCGAACGGTGGACTCGGAGGCGTTCCCGCAGAAGCCACCTTTGTTCGATAGCAGACCGCTAGCTAAGGTGAATATAGTGTAATAATGTGTATAACCCTTGATTTTTGTGACATAGCTATCCTGATTGGGCGGAGTTGATACCTCAGTCTCATAGTTTTTTAACTCAACTGTTTCCCAGTCCTGAAGAGGTTTCTTAACACCCGTAGTATCTGGAAGAAGTGTGGGAGGTGCATCTAGCTTGAACGTGGGCGTTACAGGGTGGATTTCGTATAGGGGAAACTTGAACCCAGGAATCTGGGCGTAACACGTGTGTGGTCAAGAAGGGCCAGTGATTCCAGAGTTATTAGTAAATGGTTTCTCTGATTACCACCTTTGTCTATGAGCAGATAGTGGCAGACTTTCCAGGTCACTTAGGAACTTATTCCACGCTAGTCTTCTCTTGCTAGAGGATAATAGGTGATGAACGTAATAATTGTTTTGACAGAAATTTTTGTCGGCTCCTTTTGGTGTGCAAGGCATGTCTAGCAAGAAGACCTCGGGGTTCAAGCCGTGCGGCGCCTGTCACCACGCCATGTCGGTCATGGACCCCCACTTAGTTTGTCTCTGGTGCCTGGAGCACGACCACAACACAAAGTCGTGGTCCGGTTGCCATGCCATGGCGCTGAAGGCTTTGAGGGCGGGGTCCCTACATCTGATCGCGGCCCAGAATCCGGCACCACGGAGGTCGCCTCGCCGATCTCACTCCCGATCCTGGTCTTGGTCGAGAGGACGGTCCGAGCACCGATCCAGTGGATCAAAGTCCTCATCAAAGTCGTCGAAGTCAGGTAAGAGTCACCACAAACAGCACAAGAAGTCGAAGCGTGCTTCGACTTTGCCCCGTTGGGCGACAAGACGCATGAGGCCCTGCTCCGCGGAGGAAGTGCCTGGGTCGGCTCCGCGTTTTCCTCCCTTTCCGGGGCCGGGAGGGACCCCCACCCAACTTAAAGAGTTTTATGATTTCATGTGTGCCATATTTGTGCGGCCTGATCCTGCCGGCGCGCCCTCGGGCCCCATAGGCTCAGATGACTGAGGAGTCCCTGTGGGTTCCACGCCTTCGGCTCCGAACCCAGTGACACGGCCTCCTACTGGACCCGTTCCCAGTCCCAACTCCACAGCGACCTTCCCCATCGCCACATCCGGCGCCTACCCAATCCTCATTCCGGAGGACACAGAGCCGGTCAGGCGTCCACCGATGTCGAGACAGGTGCCAACGGAGCCGTACAGCTCCATGCCATTCAACCTGCCCTATTCTGATGGGTTAGGAATGGATGAGGAGGATTGGGAGGGGGAGCAGGGTCCCTTAAAAATCCTGCAACCTCAAGACAGGGACCGGTATGAGGAACTGGGTGATGCCAGTGGCCTAGACACCTCCACAGATTTTGGCATGCTGTCTCCCCCTACCCTGGCTACAGAGGAGGGGGCATCATTCGCTAAGGTGGTGCGTAGGGCTGCGGAGGTCTTGGACCTGCAGCTCCCTACAGTGGCAGTCAAGACTAATGTTTTGACAGAGGTCCTGCAGCCTGGTGTCTCCAGCTCGGTACCCTTACTGCCTTTCAATGAAGCCTTGATGGATGCTCTTCTGGGCACCTGGTCCAAGCCCAGAAAAAGGGACTCCTGTGAATATAACGATTGCCCACCGCCATCGCCCTGTACCGTGCAACCCATCTTTCCTCACCGCCCACCCCACCACACAAAGCTTGGTGGTTCAAGCTTCCACTTCCCGTGGCGCGTTCCCTTCCGCACCCCCGGACAGGAAATCCACGAGACTGGAAAGCTTTGGGAAGAAAATGTTCTCTTTCGCCAGTCTAGCATTGCGGTTGGTGAACACTGCATGCCTTTTGGGCTGTTATTCCCATTCAGTATGGGACACGGTTGCGCAGGTGCTGCCCAGAGTCTCGGAGGAGGACCGGATTCTACTCTCCCAAGTCATTTCAGATGGGAGAGATGCAGCGAAGTTCACCATCCGACGTGGCTTGGACACAACAGAATCGCTGAGCAGAGCGATTTCCACGACGGTGGCCATACGTCGCCACGCCTGGCTGAGGAGGTCTGGGTTTTTGGGGGATGTCCAAGCTAATCTTATGGACATGCCCTTTAATGGCTCCTGTCTCTTCGGAGACAAAGCAGATGCTGCACTTAAGCGTTTCAAGGACTTGCGGGCTACGGCCAAGTCCTTGGGCCTCACCACAACATGCCGGCATGTGTTTGCTTTTCGCTCCTTTCGTGGCTAGGGAAGGGGCTACCAACCGCACCAACCCTATTCTGGCCAGAGGGCCCTGCAAGTTCAGCAACCTCTGCGGGGAGCTGAACACGATTCACCCTGACCCCGAGGGTCAGGAGGCCAGACGTCCAGCCAAGCCATGATCCCCTCCACCGCAAAACCCCCGTAGTCCGATCCCCCAGGATCATTTGCGACCAGTTGGTGGCAGAATACGCCATCATCTCCACCACTGGCAAGACATCACCTCGGACAGGTGGGTGTTGCGAATCGTCCGAAGGGGCTACTCCCTCCCCTTCGAGACTATCCCTCCATCCATGCCTCCAGTGTACGATCGGCTGACGGATGATCACCTTGCCTTACTCCGCGAGTAAGTTAAAACTCTATTGGCCAAGGGAGCTATAGAGAGGGTTCCCGGGCCAGATATAGGCTGTGGTTGTTATTTCTGCTATTTTCCTGTCCCAAAGAAGGACAGAGGCCTTCGTCCTATCCTTGACCTCAGAGCCCTCAACTACTTCCTCAAAAAAGAGAAGTTCGAGATGCTCACCTTAGCTCAGGTCCTGTCTGCCTTGGACCCAGGAGACTGGATGGTAGCGCTGTACTTGCAGGATGCCTATTTCCATATCCCCGCCCTGCCTGCCCATCGTTGGTACCTGAGGTTTACGGTGGGCCACAAGCACTTTCAGTTTGCCGTGCTCCAATGGGGCCTCACCAGTGCCCCTCGGGTGTTCACAAAGGTGATGGCGGTGCTCGCAGCCCATCTGCGGAGATCAGGGGTTTCAGTCTTCCTCTATCTCGACGACTGGTTGTTGAAGGCGGGCTCGTCCTAAGCAGTCATCTGCCACCTCCAGGCTACGGCGAACCTCCTGCATTCGCTGGGGTTCACTATCAATGTGCCGAAGTCACTCCTGACTCCCTCGCAGATGCTCCTTTTTATTGGGGCGGTTCTGGACTTGGTGCAGTTTTGAGCCTATCCTCCCGAACGGCGAGTCCAGGATATTCAGGCTATGATACCGATGTTTCAGCCTTTATCCTAGATCTCGGTAAGAATGAGTCTGAGGCTGTTGGGCCTCATGGCCTCCAGCATCATGCTGGTGGACCATGCACGGTGGTCATGCGGACTCTGCAGTGGGACCTGAAGTTCCAATGGGCAGAACATCGAAGAAATCTCACCAACCTGGTTCAGATATCAGAGGGCACTGCGAAAGACCTGTCGTTGGGACTGATAAACCACGATTGGGTCAGAGGCATACTCCTCTCCCTTCCCCACCTAGATCTCACAGTAGTGATGGATGCGTCTCTTCTGGGATGGAGCGGCCATCTGGGGGATGGAGATCAGAGGACTCTGGTCTCCGGCAGAAGCCAAGTTCCATATCAACATCTTGGAACTTCATGTGATCCAACTGGCACTGAAAGCCTTTTTACCATCCATCAATGGAAGGCTAGTTCAGGTCACGGACAACAATACCGCCATGTGGTACTGCAACAAATAGGGCGGAGTGGGGTCATGGATTTTTTGTCAAGAGGCCCTGCGCCTCTGGACTTGGCTGGAACAGCAGGGCATTTCCCTGGTGGTTCAAAATCTGTCCGGTTCTCTGAACGCCAGAGCAGACGAACTCAGCCAAAGGTGTCTTGCGGATAACGAGTGGCGTCTCCATCCGGAGGTGGTACAAGGTCTCTTTTAGTGGTGGGGAGAGCCTTGGTAAGATCTGTTTGCCTCTGAACAGAATGCGCAATGTCAGCAGTTTTGCGCATTGGAGTTTCCAAGGCGACTTTTACTCTGCGACGCTTTTCATCGCCAGTGGTGCTCAATTAAAATAATAAACATTTTGCAGAACAGCTCAATCATACAATTTCAATGCTATTTAAAAGTGTAAAATTAGAGACGACAGACATTAAGCTTATAAAAACAGGTGCTTGGGGAGAGTTGCCTTTCATGCAAAAAAGTAGTGCTTGTTGGCAAGATCTTATGCCATGTTAGTTAAAGATGTTCCGCAGTAAGTTCTTGTGCTCAGTGAGTAAAGCAGGGCAGGTCGATAGAATGTGAGTCAGGGATTCATCTTGTTGGTGGCAAAGTCTACACTTAGGGGGTCATTATAATGACGGGCGGATCGCCACCGCCCGTATGGCGGTGGCAATCCGCCCGCCATTTCTCACCACCCGCATGCCAGTTCCCCCGCCATATTACGATGGCAGGGGTGACCCCGGCGGACGGAAAGACCGTCTGCCGGTTTTCCGCCGGTCCGACAGCAGACCGGGCGGTAAAGGGGCCTAATATGGTGGCGGTGTCTGCTAGACACCGCCATCCATATTAGTATGTGATACAAAAGGGGATGATGGACGGAACGTTTGAGCCAATCAAACACTCACCCCCAGTCAACTGATCTGGGTTTAATCCATCATCATTCTTTAGCTCACTCCACCACCCCAGTTCAGACATGGCCATATGCAAATCAGTCTGACCCTGTGCCTCATGGGAACAGTCCAGCCCGAACTGCCAAGCCATGTCTTCCCTGGACCGGAAACAAGCATCCTAGGACCGGTTTCTGGCATTCCAGCCGTCATCAGCCAGGCTTGCTTGAATCCAGTGGCAAAGTGAGCAAGGGTCCCACGTCTGGGCATACCCCCGCCAACTTAGGGCGAACAAAGCGATACAAAAGGGGATGATAGACGGAACGTTTGAGCCAATCAGTGAGCTAAAGAATGATGATGGATTAAACCCAGATCAGTTGACTGGGGGTGAGTGTTTGATTGGCTCAAACGTTCCGTCCATCATCCCCTTTGTATCGCTTTGTTCGCCCTAGGTTGGCGGGGGTATGCCCAGACGTGGGTCCCTTGCTCACTTTGCCACTGGATTCAAGCAAGCCTGGCTGATGACGGCTGAAATGCCAGAAACCGGTCCTAGGATGCTTGTTTCCGGTCCAGGGAAGACATGTCTTGGCAGTTCGGGCTGGACTGTTCCCATGAGGCACAGGGTCAGACTGATTTGCATATGGCCATGTCTGAACTGGGGTGGTGGAGTGAGCTAAAGAATGATGATGGATTAAACCCAGATCAGTTGACTGGGGGTGAGTGTTTGATTGGCTCAAACGTTCCGTCCATCATCCTCTTTTGTATCGCTTTGTTCGCCCTAAGTTGGCGGGGGTATGCCCAGACGTGGGTCCCTTGCTCACTTTGCCACTGGATTCAAGCAAGCCTGGCTGATGACGGCTGAAATGCCAGAAACCGGTCCTAGGATGCTTGTTTCCGGTCCAGGGAAGACATGTCTTGGCAGTTCGGGCTGGACTGTTCCCATGAGGCACAGGGTCAGACTGATTTGCATATGGCCATGTCTGAACTGGGGTGGTGGAGTGAGCTAAAGAATGATGATGGATTAAACCCAGATCAGTTGACTGGGGGTGAGTGTTTGATTGGCTCAAACGTTCCGTCCATCATCCCCTTTTGTATCGCTTTGTTCGCCCTAAGTTGGCGGGGGTATGCCCAGACGTGGGTCCCTTGCTCACTTTGCCACTGGATTCAAGCAAGCCTGGCTGATGACGGCTGGAATGCCAGAAACCGGTCCTAGGATGCTTGTTTCCGGTCCAGGGAAGACATGTCTTGGCAGTTCGGGCTGGACTGTTCCCATGAGGCACAGGGTCAGACTGATTTGCATATGGCCATGTCTGAACTGGGGTGGTGGAGTGAGCTAAAGAATGATGATGGATTAAACCCAGATCAGTTGACTGGGGGTGAGTGTTTGATTGGCTCAAACATTCCGTCCATCATCCCCTTTTGTATCGCTTTGTTCGCCCTAAGTTGGCGGGGGTATGCCCAGACGTGGGTCCCTTGCTCACTTTGCCACTGGATTCAAGCAAGCCTGGCTGATGACGGCTGAAATGCCAGAAACCGGTCCTAGGATGCTTGTTTCCGGTCCAGGGAAGACATGTCTTGGCAGTTCGGGCTGGACTGTTCCCATGAGGCACAGGGTCAGACTGATTTGCATATGGCCATGTCTGAACTGGGGTGGTGGAGTGAGCTAAAGAATGATGATGGATTAAACCCAGATCAGTTGACTGGGGGTGAGTGTTTGATTGGCTCAAACGTTCCGTCCATCATCCCCTTTTGTATCGCTTTGTTCGCCCTAAGTTGGCGGGGGTATGCCCAGACGTGGGTCCCTTGCTCACTTTGCCACTGGATTCAAGCAAGCCTGGCTGATGACGGCTGAAATGCCAGAAACCGGTCCTAGGATGCTTGTTTCCGGTCCAGGGAAGACATGTCTTGGCAGTTCGGGCTGGACTGTTCCCATGAGGCACAGGGTCAGACTGATTTGCATATGGCCATGTCTGAACTGGGGTGGTGGAGTGAGCTAAAGAATGATGATGGATTAAACCCAGATCAGTTGACTGGGGGTGAGTGTTTGATTGGCTCAAACGTTCCGTCCATCATCCCCTTTTGTATCGCTTTGTTCGCCCTAAGTTGGCGGGGGTATGCCCAGACGTGGGTCCCTTGCTCACTTTGCCACTGGATTCAAGCAAGCCTGGCTGATGACGGCTGAAATGCCAGAAACCGGTCCTATGATGCTTGTTTCCGGTCCAGGGAAGACATGTCTTGGCAGTTCGGGCTGGACTGTTCCCATGAGGCACAGGGTCAGACTGATTTGCATATGGCCATGTCTGAACTGGGGTGGTGGAGTGAGCTAAAGAATGATGATGGATTAAACCCAGATCAGTTGACTGGGGGTGAGTGTTTGATTGACTCAAACGTTCCGTCCATCATCCCCTTTTGTATCCATATTAGTATGGCGGCGGAGAGCAGCCTTTCCATGTCAGCGTTGCCGCCATGGAAAGGCATACGGTGTTTGCTGTTGGGGGCCCGTTGTGGGCCCCCCCAGATGTTGAGGGATGGGGGGTGCACATGGGGGGTACCTATGGTACCCCCCTGCATTTGCATGCACAAGGTGGCAGGCACCGCGCGGTGCCTGTCACGGTGTGTATGCAAAGGCACAACTTGCATATATTGCATTGTGGCGGGTGCTGCTTACAGCACCGCCCGCCGCAATTCAATATATGCGGAATGCCACCGCCACTGTGGCGGTGGCATCCTAATCCCAATGGCGGGACCGCCGCTCCTATGGCGGACGGTCCCATTCTCCGTTAAGTCCGCCCGCCATCGTAATGACCCTCTTAGTTATCGAAGGCCTTGGATGCCATTTTGGGAGGCAGTCCATTGTTGAGAAGTGCCCAAAACGTAAATGAAGCAGCTTGATTTTATAGAAGCATTTAAGTAGGACTGTTAAATAGCTCTGAGGATGTTTATAGGTATTAAGACACACTCTCATCCATCAAACACATAAAATAATTTTTCCCACAATCCTTGACCTGCAAACTCCCCTTGGACAAATTTATCATCGTACTATCCTTGCTCATTGCTAATCTATTTAAGTGCCATACTCAATCAATCGATCATTCTATATTATATTTTTTGTTTTAATGGTTATATATAGCCGAATAAAGATTGATTGATTGAAGTGCCATACTCTTCCATCATTCAGTTTGGCTGCATTGGTGAAAATCTCCTTCGCCTCCAATGGATCAGAAAAAAACGTGTCACCTTTCTTAATTTTCTCGGGCTTTTTCACTCGTACAAAATCACTTATTTTTAACTTGACCTCCTTTGACACTTTTTCCTCATCATAGTACTTTTTAAACTTAAGTTGTACTTTCACAATATTGTGTTTTTTGCTACTTCTAGTGACCTTTAAATGTGGTTACTTTTCAACATCCAACTTTGATTGTCCTTGATGAATGGTGTTCTTTTTCATTATGAAAAAATGGCTATACCCAGTTAAAGTCAGAGTGATGCGGTATGCAGTACCATCTTTTCCATTTCATGTTTCCAATCAAGGTTATTTTTCCTTGCCAATTGTAAAGTAGCTTTTATCACTCCGTCGAATATTTGTGGTCCACATTTGCCTTCAGGGTGTGAAACAGAAGTGGATTTATGAAATATTCAATTTTTTCTAAACTTTTCTAGAATTTTAAAGCAGTAAGTAACTTGGTAAACCTTCTCTCAGAAATAATTCATCTAGGACTTTATAAATGGCATTGGTACCTGTTGTTTCTATAAATTCAACCTCAGGACATTTTATAAAATAAGTCATACCCACTATTTCAAAAACCTTGTCACCACCATGTTCCACCACAGGGCCCATAATATCAACACCTATGGTTTCCTTAACCATATCAGGACAATTCATAGGCTGCCGAAAGGGTTTTAAAGTGGTTTGTGACTTATCTGCACCTTCACATTCTACACAAGAGTGTACCAAACATTCCATTCCTTTTATCTAATCCCAGCCACCAGTATAGTTCCTTCACTCTTTTCTGTGATACCTGAATGATGATACCTAAACGTCCTTCACAGAACAATTTCAGAATTGTCTTCCTAAGTTGGACAGGAGGAACCGCTTTGGAACCCCTGAGCGATTTGCCCTCTTCCACAGAAAGTTCATGACTTATTCCCCCAAAATACCAGGGGCCATATTATCAAGAAGGGCGTTAAAATTATCGCCGCTTTAGCGGCAGGAAACTGCCGCTAAAGCGGCGATAATGGGCTTGATAATATGCCCTTGTGAATTCCCATAGAAGCCCATGTTCTGGTGTGAACATGGGCTTCTATGGGAATTCAAGAGGGCATATTATCAAGCCCATTATCGCCGCTTTAGCGGCAGTTTCCTGCCGCTAAAGCGGCGATAATTTTAACGCCCTTCTTGATAATATGGCCCCAGATTCTTTGTTCTTCATGTCACTTAAGAGGCCATGCACACCTCACTTATTCAGATACACACTATAAAAATATTAAAAAATGTAATAAAATTAAATTACTTCCCACCCTACACCCCTAATAACCCACAACTCACTGCTAAAAAAATGACACAATTAACAATAAATAAATAAAAATTAATAACTAATTAATAATAAATTATTTACCACAATTAAGATTATAAAATATTAAATACATAAATAATGATTAATAAAAAACATTAATTAATTAATTATAATTAAATTACTTCCCACCCTATTCCCCTATAAACCCACAACCCGCCCCAAAAAACATAACACAATTAACTTAATTATCAATTAATTAATTAATAATAATTAATAACCAATTAATAAAAAAATATTTATAAATACTAATAAACAACAAATATTAATGACCTTATTAAAATCAAATTACTTCCCACCCTACTACCCTATAAACCCACGACCCACTCCAAGAAATATAAAACAATTAACATAATTATCAATTAATTAATTAATAAAAATCAATAACCAATTAATAATTAATTAATGTAATAATTATTTATAAATACTAATAAATAACAATTATTAATTACCTTATTATAATTAAATTACTTCCCACCCTATTCCCCTATAATCCCACAACCCGCTACAGAACTAAAACGCAAAATCTATTTCAAATAAAATTAATATTCAATTTATTATAATTAAATTACTTCCCACCCTATTCCCCTATAAACCCTCAACCTGCTACGGAACTAAAACACAACATTTAATTAATATAAAAACATTTCACACATACATAAAAAAAAGGCAATACTTTTATAATATATACTAAAATACATCACACTAATATAAAAATCGATATTATAAACAACGATATTTTTACTAACGATATTACTGATTTCGATATTAACAAAAACTATATTTCTTAACTTACTGTCGATATTCTGGACCACGATATTCTTTCAGTCGATATTCTTGCACTACGATATTTACAACCCGATATTATGGTAGGGCGACATTAACAACTCGATATTCTTTCTGTGCACCTGATACCGTAGCATAGGTATCAGATTCCCATTAAAGTTCTCTGGTTTAACATTTAAAATAAGTAGTTGATTGTCTGTTATTTCGATAAGGTGATTTTTCCAGGTTGCTTTGTTAACAATGGTGTAGATGGAACCAGAGTCCGTTACAATAAACATTTTGATACCACCCTATTTATCTCACACACAGGATTGTTGTGAGAATTTATGCTGAAGTCACACATCTGTTCATTAGGAGGGAATTCATTTTAGGCACTGAGAATGGCATCCTTAATTTGTTCTTTTTTTCCTACATCTGAATCAGAATTACCACTCTCTGACTGAGAAGAGGTATCTTTTTCATTAACAATTTTGATCTTAATTTGATTGCGTTTACACACTCTTGCAAAATGCCCTTTAATACCGTACATAGAAAATTTTGATTAGTAGCAGGAGAATTTTGCTATATGGTAACTGGTCTTCACTCCTAAACTTATAACATTTTCTTTCACCCTCAAAACTAATATACACGTCTTTGGGTTTTTTGGCTCTTAGGTACCTTTTTAATTCCTTCCTTGTATTTATTTAAAGTCTCCTCTTTACATTGATTTTTTTCCCGTTCTACTTTCCCTACAACATCTTTTTTAATCTTGTCTTTGTTTGCCAAAACAGCTTTCGCACATTTATTAGACACTTCTGCTCTGTAAACAATAACAACAACCTCATTTATATCTGAGTCTCCATGCACTGATTTGTTATTCACTTGCATCATGATAAGATCCATGATACGTTCATCATGTAAAGAACCAAAACTAACAGTATGAGCAAGATTTTTCAAGGAAGACACATATCCTCAATTCCTTCATGACGTTCTGACTTCCTTTGGAAAACAATTATACCTACCTACTGCAATGCAAACACACAATGCTTAATAATCATCTAAATATTGTAGTGCATGTAAGTATACATTCCCTTCCGTTCTGGTTTTCTTCTATGTACAGTTGTATGCTTTCAAGTCTTCTGACCCAAGGAGTGGAATTTGTTTTACTTTTCTTTCTGGAGAAATGCCGTGGTCATCTATGTAGCATCCTCTCCAGCCTGGGTAATTGTAAATGTATACACCACATAAGGAGCTTAGTACTACACATCTTTAGTCCTGTGCGTGTAACTGTGAACCCAAGGTTCTAAACATGAACTCTATTCACCACACCTGAACCCTGACGTCATAGTTCTACGAAGTCCATCATGAACCAAAAGGGTCTAGTCATCGCTAACTCACAAGACACTATGGGGTCGATTCCGATTCGGGCCGGAAAAATCTCCGTCCGAGCCGGATCCGGAGAGTTTTCTGACCGAATCGGACTCTGGCAGTCCGACCGAACGAGTACGATGCGTTCGCATGCTATCGGACTCGATTCGGTTGGACTCCCATTGAAGTCAATGGGAGCCGGTCGTACAATGCGTACGCGGGCTCCCATTGCCTCAATGGGTGCGAGGCAAACAAGGGCGCCCCCTACAGCGGGTACGCGGCGAAGCGGTGCGTGCCGTACATGCACGGGTAGGGGGGACCCATGGGTCCCCCCGTGTGCGCCTCGCACGGGTACGCGTACAGGGGGGTCCGACGCGGACCCAGAAGGCCGTCTCCGACATCTCCTTCGAGCCGGACGGCGCGGCTCGGTCGGACTGCTCGCGGTGCGCATCGTACTTACCCGGCCGGAAAACGACTCCATTGCGTGAGGCGATCAGTGTCCGTCGGAGTCGGTCGGAGCGTGTTGGACCCGCGTTCGAGTCGGTCGGCGTTTTCGCAGGCGCTCGCCTCGTACTCGCTCGGCCGGACGCGTGATCGAATCGGTCGGGAAACAGGGCTCCGAATCGGATCCGGTTCAACCAAATCCGATTCGGAGCACTACCGGCCGAGATCGGAATCGACCCCTAAATCTCACCCCTTGTTTAATAAAAAATATATTTAATTTTACATATATATATATATATATATATATATATATATATATATATATATATATATATATATATATATATATAGATATATATTACCTACTGGCGGTCACCAGTAGGTAGTTATAGTTAGAACCTAGTTTCCATAGGAAATGCGTTTTTTGTTTTGCCAATAACTTTGGCACCGTTTGACGAATCCTCGCGAAATTCTCCAAACAAATGTTTCATCCAGGTCAGCTCCTATCCTGAAAGTTTGGGGGTGATTTGTCAAGTGGGGGCTGAGAAAAAAGGGGGGTCCCAAAAAGTGTTTTCTCCATGTTAATTTCCATAGGAAATTTTAGCCAGGGCTACAGCCCGAACTGCTGAACGGAATTACATGAAATTTGGCAAAAAGGTAGCTCTTGGTTCAGAAAGCAACCTTTTTTTTTAAATGGTGTAAATACGTTAAGTAGTTGCTGAGAAATTCAAAAAATAAGAGTCAAAAAATCAATTTCCCATAGGAAACTTTAGCCAAAGCTACAGCCCGAACTGCTGAACGGAATTACACCAAATTTGCCAAAAAGGTACTGCTTGGCTCAGAAAGCGACCTTTTTAAAAATGGTGTAAATCCGTTCAGTAGTTGCTGAGAAATTAAAAAAATAAAAATATCGATATCTAGAGGCGCGGTGGATCCGCGGACCCTCCCGACCACAAGCTTTATTCTAATTGGCTGTCAACACTTCAAACCAGGAAGTGTTGGCAGCCATCTTGTGACTCGGTAGAACCGAGTCAGAAGAAAACAGTGAAACAAATGCAAAAAAACAAGAAAAGGGGGCAGAGTAGAAACACCCTGACCCCCTAGGCCTGCTCAAGGGGTCCCACAGGGCCCCAAAAAGTATTTTTTTTTTTAAATAAAAATTGGCGGAATTTGCTCTGGGTGCACAAATCCAGATGAAAAATAATAAAAAATCGAAGCGTGGGCTTCCTCTAAGGCCCCCCCAAGCCCCGAGGACCGCCACCCCCGGGGCTTTTCTAAAATATTTGTGGGGGCGCACGGCCCCCTCGCAGCCCCGGGGAACGCCACCCCCCGGGGCTTGTTTTAAAAAAAAATATAAACCTGTGTGGGGGGGCTCGAGCCCCCCCCACACGCCCCGGGGACCGCCACCTCCCCGGGGCACTAAATTGCAAATGCGGGGGTCCGTTATGGACCCCCGAGCCCCGGGGACCACCACCTCCCCGGGGCTTTCTAATTGAAGGGAGGTGAGCCGCGCAGCCCCCCTCCTGGAGCCCGTGATGGCCCTGGGGACTGCCACCCCATAGGGCCGGCTCTTGCAGTGTCCCAGGATGCCAACCCCCGGGACACTGCTGTTTGCTATGACAGTGCGGTCATAGCAAACTCTGCTTTGGATTTTGGAAGCGAGAGCAGGGAAACCTGCTCTTGCTTCCAAAATCCAAACCAGATTGCTTTTCCACACGGGGAGCTGCATGTCAGCAGCTCCCCATGTGGAAAAGCAATGCCGGCTCCCGCAGGAGGCGGGGAGCCAGCAGGGACCGTGGGGGCATTGGGGCTCCCCCCACAGTCCCCAATGGATAAAAAGAAGTGAACATGCCTCGGGGGATGGGGTCCCCGAGGCGAATGTAAATTAGTGAAAGTGAACGATTTTTTTTCTTTTTTAAATTGGAGTCGCGACCCTAGCGCGGCTCTCAGCGCGGCCCCCAGTGTGAACACGAAGGGTGCGCGGCTCTCAGCGCGGCCCCCTGTGTGAACGCGATGGGTGCGCGGCTCTCAGCACGGCCCCCTGTGTGAACGCGATGGGTGCGCGGCCCCCTGTGTGAACGCGATGGGTGCGCGGCTCTCAGCGCGGCCCCCCTGTGTGAACGCGATGGGTACTCGGCTTTAAGTCATGCTGGGTGCGCGACTCCAAGCAAGAAAAAAAAATATATATTTTAAAACACAAAGGATATTACATAATTATATTAAAATAAAAAAATAAAAAATAAAAATTATACATTACAGTTTCAAAAAAAAATTATTAAAAAAACTTACAATTTTCAGAAAAGCATAAAAGATTGTATAAATATTAAATTTACAAATTACCAATGAAAAAACTCTAGAAATTCAGTGAAAAAACCATAGGTTTCAGGCCCGTTAAACTTAAGAATTAGCATTTAAAAAACCATTGAAATTCAGTGAAAAAACCATAGGTTTCAAGGACATTATAGTTAGAAATTAGCATTTAAAAAACCTTTGAAATTCACTGAAAAAACTATAGGTTTCAGGGACGTTATAGTTAGAAATTAGCATTTAAAAAACCTTAGAAATTCACTGAAAAAACCATAGGTTTCAGGGATGTTATAGTTAGTTGGACATTTCACTCGTATAAAACCATAGAAATTCCCCCGTTATAGTTAGTTCAGC